>JBCJKH010022193.1:14184-38507 GCA_039877255.1 Loriculus beryllinus
TGACATTGCTAGCTATTAGCTAAATACATACTTAGGAGAGAGCCAAGTGTAACCCTTTACTCCGGTGACTTCAGTCATATTAACATTTCAGCCATTAAGGGGCACAAACTAGTTTTTCGGAAGGTGAAATTCTGACTAAAAGGTAAAAAATTGTAATAATGGAAATCTACTTTTACAATGATTCCTTTCAAAGTGATGTGCCTTGGGCTGTTTAAACCACTGATTATCGTATTCATCCTCCTTTCTTTATCCCGACTCAATAGATTACCCAACAGGTATTTATCTATTTATGCCCTCAATACGACTTTGAGTACCATAAGGTATTTTCATATCACTTATTTAAATTGGCACACACAAAACAATCCCTTACATATAGGGTAGTGGAATAATACTGAGGCTTTTGCATATTATCAAAAGAAAAACCACCCCCATGATATGTACCAATGCAGTTGGATGATTCTGTGCAACTGAAAACCAAGGCAAAAGAAGAGAGATATCACCTCTACAGATATACTCCATTCTCATGTTACTGGTGATCACAACAAGCAGTATCTCATTTAGTTTATTATAAGCAGTGGCAATGCTGTCTGGAGTGTATATAAGATAGGGAATAAAGGGAGACTGTGCTTGCACAAATTTTTACTCTAGAAGACAGACTTGAAACAGCTGATACGCAAAGCAGCAAAGCAAATGGAATAAGCACACCACAACCTGTGCTGCTTATGGCTAGCAAGGCTGCAGCAGCTGCAAAAGCCATTTGGAATGAAAGCTTGGAGAGGAAGGGTGAAAAAAGGAGCAGTTCTTATATCCTAATTGGTCATCTTCCCTTTTCTTCTTTCTCCCCTTCGAGATGGGGAAAAGGAATTTGGGAGGACAGCAAAAAATTGTTAGTTTTCAGGACATTTTTTCTGAGCTTTACATTTTCTAAATAAAATAAAAAGCCTTGTGGGGTGTAGATATATTGCAATCTTTGTTTCACAGAGATTCAATATCTAGCCGAGATTCTTTTCCGAGTAGGTTTTCTTATGGGTGGCAGAAATTTGAGGAAAAAGTATTTGTGGATGTAGAGTTATAAAGAGATTTGAGCACTGAAACAATCAAAATGCTTAAATACTCAAACCTAATGCAGAAGGTGCAGAAAACTGCCAGGTTCTGCACTTTTAGTACAGTTTTAATGCCATTAGGTAGAAATGGACTGACTGGAATATAACATGACAGACTGGAAATCCAGTAAGAGCAACGTATTAAAGCAGCATAACAAAGGCAGGTAGAAGCAGGTAAAACCCAGTCCTATGTTTTCAGATGAGGATATTAAAAAAAAGAGTATTTTACACCATACAAATAAGAACATTGGCCAGACTGCTTCCAAGGGACAATATCCTATTTACCAAGCCCTCTAGAGATTCAGTGGGATTATTCAGTTGATTATATTGAAGAATTATTTCAGCTTAGTTTTCTGCCTTCCACATTGGCAGTGTAATTTTGGCTATTAGCAGTTCTCCAAGGATAATTATTCACTGAGCAGCGAAGAAATTTCCCCCTTTCCTCACCAACAAAATCTTAGTAGAATAGCAACTGTCCAGAAGGTAAGACCTCAAAGCAGAATCAAGCTGGTTGCCTGAAAGCTGGGAGCTACCTGACAAAGCCACAGCTTGTGTAGGAGGATGACTGTTTATTTCCACAATTCTGTTTACTTCCACAATGTGTTTCTTTCCTGCAGTTCAGTTTTCTCATTCTTGTACAATCTAGAGAATACCTCTATCAGCTACAGCTCTAGCAAATAAGTTACACAGTCCTGGGTATGTTCATAGGAATGCTTAATTTTATTGTATAGATGTAGCCATAGTATCTAGAAAGACAAAATACCTGATTCCCTATTTCTTTACGATACCTATGACTTCTGATGTCTGGATAAGCTAATTCAAGTATAAAGCTTACTGATGTGCTTGCAAGTTTTCTACTCAGTTCAGTTATTAGTATCATTTGCACTAACTGCTCTGGAAAGTGTTTCCCATCTTCTTTTGTACTTTTGACAGTGGATGATTACACCCATGTAATATGTAGGAGGTCCTACAATTTGAAGGATGAATATTCATATAGTGTTTGTGGTTTTTTTAGACTGAACAGAAGCTAAATAAAAAGTCACAAATTCCAGGAGATGATGTAGCTCTCTCTTGCTACAGGTTATGTCCTGGGTTTCATGGGCAGCCAAGCAGAGCTGGATAAGGAAAACTGGAAGGCAATGTAACAGAAAAGACATTTGTATTTCCTTCTCTAAATTCTGTGGGGTGTAGTCTAATTCATCTTCTATCACAAAACTGATGTCAGCTTCTGGTTCCTCCTTTTTTTTTCAGAGCAAAAAAAGGTCTTTCAGGAAGAAGATTCATAATCACACTTTCCCCCCCACACACACTTGGTCACATGCTCAGAGCTGGAGAAGCTCAGTCAGAGCTCTTACAGTTAGTATGAAGGAAGCAATTCTATTCTATTCTATACTAGTCTTCTGATTTATTATTGGAATAAACAACTATATCCCAGGGGCCAAGAATTTACTCATATACAGAGCCAATGAGTCAGCCCTAGAGTATCTCCACTGACATTTGTGGAGTTATTCCCAAACTAAATGAGTAATGAACCAATGACCTCATAAAACTCGAGGATATGCTGAAGAAGAAGTAATGAGTATGACAGACGAATCAGGCAGAACGAACCGAGTTACTTGGTGTCCTGGGTCCATTCAAACAAAATACACTTACTGCAGTAAAATCAATAAAGACACATCTGGGGAGAAGAGATATAGGCCCTATCAGCACTGTATCTTGGGAGCTGTATTCTAGAATGCAGTGACTCGAAGAAAATTTTGTGTTATATTAGATAAGCTGTGGCAAATGCCACACTGGGGTAAGAAATGCTAGTACATTTCTTATGCACTGGATGCTAGAGTACGCAGAGTGCATATAGGGAAATGATTAATCTCTGTTACATTCATGATACTGATAGAAAACTGCATACATTACAAACATTGGAGTGGGGAGAGGGAAATGCCAGACAAATGACTTCAGGACTGGAGAAAATATTTTACTGTAGCAGACTTGCAAAGTTCAGTCAGTTTACTTTAACAAAAGAAAAGATTGACAGCTGAGTTGATGCCAGCATATAAATATCTCCGTGGGAAGAAAATGTAAGATACTAGAACAGCATATTTGTTATTAAAGCAAAGAAAGGCGTAGTTGAAATATTCAGACAGAGAAAACAGATAAACTGAGAAAAAAAAAAAAAAATCACACACTTTTTTTTATTTAAGTCTGGTCAACCACCAAAGCAAGCTCCAAGGTTGAACAGTGGATGTTTCAGACCAGGACTAGATATTTCCCTTGTGTTCTTGTATTTTAGTCAGCCGTAAACCTGAGCTCAGTACAAGGGCAACTAGCTGAAAGTTAATAGGTGCTAAGAGATACCATGCCAGCATAGATGATAAAATAGTTCCTTCTGACCTGAAACAATAGATACAAAGCATGTATCCTTTCCTATGATGAGCATCTTTAACTGCCTTTGTATTTGTATGATCTTAAATACAAATTTCACATATTCTTTATGGAAGACTAACTCAAGAGTGGAAATCTATTGACATTTTTTCAGTTTTGCTTAAGGTGTCTGGAAAGAGCAAGGATGACCCAGAAGCCTCTCCCTTCTGTTTTGGAAATCATTCTCTTGTTCAATAACCCACTGGAGAGAGGAAAGGGAAAAAAGAAAGCCAGCAGAGGAAATACTAAGACAAATTTAATGGGAGTTACCAGAGAAATGCTATTTTAGTAGCTTCTACATACTTTGTAAACATACTGTTTCCAAGCTCTCTGTTAAACACAATAACAACAAAAGCTGTAGCTAGTCCTATTTTAGTGGCTTGAAGAACAGAGATAACAAACCCAGAAGCTTTTCTTTTCCCTTCCAGAAAGCAGCAGTGTCAGCTAGAATTGGCAGCATGCTGAATATAAAGTGAAGCCCCAAACAGCTGAGGGATGGCTGTTGACATTTGCCATGCTGTTGTACTTCTGGGCTTCTTTCCCTGTAATGCTGTACAAAACTTCTCAGTTTTGTGTTGCTACATAAAACCAGGATAGGGCAAGTTAAAGTGAACTTGTAGTTCAATAACTTGATCCTCTGCCTTTGTTCTTGTGATTACCTTTCCAGAATGACAGTATGTGTTCCAGTTGAAACAGCTGACAGTTCTTATTGCAACATTTTTAAGGAATATTTCTTTTATTGTTCTCTTTGCTATTAATGCTACATTCCATTGGTAGTAACCAGTATTTGGTAAGTGTAAACAATGTCCTTTGAGATATTTAAGACACAAGCAACAAATAGGTCTCAGTTCAAGGCAACTTTTACAGAAAATAGATGATGTAATTCAGAAACAAAACCACCCTGGCCAACCCAGAGAACAACCTACTTGCAGACTTACTTTGCTTCTAGCATGACCATATACTGCATAGGATTTTACACAAGTGCCAGATCCAGCCACTTATGCTACAGAGAAGTTCTACAGATTACAGTGGGAACTACTTATTGCATTACTTAATGTTACTGAAGAAGGCAAAATTAGTCCCATAACAACTGGATATATTTTTACAGAAACAGATTAAGCTTTGCAAAACAGAAATTCAGGTTTGAATAGAGAATTAGGCACAATTACATGTAAAAAGAATTGAGAAGACAGAGGAGAGAAATTTAGGAAAGGCTTCATGACAGAGAATATAAAAGGAAGAAAATATAAGAGTACGTATACAGCCAACAAAAGCTGTATAGGACACTGAAGGGAAAGAGCATTATCTTAGGTTTCTTGAAGAAAGAAGGCCTGGATGAGGCCCTCTGAATAACGTATTCAGAGCATCAGTCTAATGTTTGAGCTCTTGTACTTATAAACAAGGATAAGACTTCAGGTGGACAGAATTAGAATGATAAAATATAAACCTAAGCTGGAGACTAAACACAATTTTTGAGAAAGGAAATCAGAATCAAATACTATCGTTAGATTTTGTGTCAGAAGACAAGACAGTAACACCCAATGTGCCTTTGAAAGAGCTTGAAAGATTGCCATGGGCAGGAAGCTAAAGAAATTTGCCTCAGTGGAAGAAAAAAAACACTGGAGGGATGATCCTAAAAGTCAACACCCAAAAGTCCTTTGCATCAGGACTATGCAAAAAGCTACCCGATTTCAAGAGAGGGATAGCATACAAGCAGATGAGATCATTCTCAAAATCAATGAAAACCAAGCTAGCAAAGTTCTTAAAATACAGGTAACTGAAAGGTGCACCTGGGTTGTGACTCCTTTAAGTGATGAGTTCACGTCATCTCCCACCAAACACCTTTTGAAATTCACTGTCTTGAGGAAATACATTCCTAAGTTACCAAATATCAATTTAAAAATATGCCAGTAGGACTGAGGAACTCAAACTCAACGACAGTATGGACGGAAAACACTCAACAGCAAGGAAATAATTTATTTGCATAAAGGAACCATGGGAGAAAGGTGCTGTTGGCCAAAAAAGAAGTCAAAATCATTGTAAAGACAATAGAAAGAGACAATTAAAATAAAGATGATGCCATAAGCACCATTTGGGGAGAATGATTGGTGTTTTGACCGAAATCAGTAGAAAGAGATATTGTGTGAAGGACTATTAAAGTTGAGCTCAGAGGAATAATAAAAAACAATGAAGACATCAGAACACTTTAAATCATGTTTTTTTCAGTTAAATGTTCTTAACAGAAAATCAACCCTTGCTTTAATTAATTTTGCTTTTTTTCCCTTTTGTGATAAAACTAAAGAACAAAATAGTCAATCCTTTTCAGTATATCAGTTTTCTTCAACTTATTTTCAAGGGCAAAGTGGAAATGGAAAAAGTAGGAATGCAACATTTTCAAAGAAAAAAGAATGTTATATTGATTTTTTGAAATTAGACTACCTAGTTACTTCTTGAGCCATGCAAACCAAAAATTGTATCAAATTATTAAAGATGAGAAGATAAGCAGGATGGCATTAAAGACAAAAGACACATTTTCGGAAATAAGCAGACTCCTTGCAAAGCAGAAGACACAAAAGCTTGATTTCTTGAAGGTTAGAGTAATAAGAATGAACAACCATGGGGTAAGTTCATCAGCAGTAAAATGTGTAACCCATTTTTCCAGCCTTACCAGCCTAATGCATATCTAAAATCAGTGAACTGCAGTGAAAAAATCTTTCATGGTAGAAGATCTTGACATGTCAGCGGTTTTAGGAAGGTGAGGCAGAGAAACCCGTGTCCTGATTGGCATGGTTTTTCTTAACAGCCAGTAACAGCCGCTATAAGATAAAGAAAGGCTATTTTGCACACACCAGGACTGGATCCAGGATACACCTCTGTTATCCAAATTGATCTTTGTTTTTGAGAGGGTCTGGGCTGTAACATCGAAGTGTGACATGAATGAGGAAAACACACAAGGTTTAGGGACTGGAAACTCCATGGAGACAAACAGAAAGCTAATTGCACAGAACAACAAAGGGATTTATGTAAATGCATCTGATGATGCCAGGTGAACTTTTCAGTGACTGCATCTCCCCATGCAGGGGAATGCAGCTTTTAAAGACTCTCTCCCAACATTCTCTTTTTAATCTTGAGGTTTTTTCACAGATTTCTAGCTTTAATTGTGCAGCTCTTAGACCTTAAGGATGTTATTTTCCATTAATTATGATATGCGATGCTGACATGAGGTCAGAATTTAATTAATTTCAGTTCTTTGACTACTTCTAAAAAGCAGCAGGAGAGGGGAGAAGATGCATACTTTATGTCTTCAGAAAAACCAACAACAATTACTTTAAATAAAAAGACCTCTCTCCAGGAGTAACAAATATGTAGCGTGTAGAAATAGACGGCACAATTTGTGACTGCGTGAATTTTTTATGAAGATGTATTTCCACATTTGCTTCTCCCAGATCATGTGAGTTACATGCACGGTTTCTGATAAGTACCTTATTTCTGTGCCTCTGACTGCATACTTCTAGTTTTAAATAATGTATCCTTAAGCAGCATATGTATATTTGTGTCCTATGCACCCATCAGTGGAAAAAAATACTGAATCTAATTGATGTAATTTTGACAGACATAGCATACAGCATTATATTGGAATTTGTAGACAGATTGATGCATTTGTTTACATCTCCCTAGCCAAGGGCTTCTGGTCTGCTTCTGTAGCACTACCCATAAAAGACAACAAAGTCGTGCTAATCACAGTTAGTAAAATTTTTTCTCTGGAATTCTTTCATGCTAGAAACGTAACTACTTGCTTTCTTTATAATCAGAACTTGCATTTCAAAGTACGCTAGAAAACCAGAACGCATATATTTTAGCAACAGTTTTTTTCATTCTGGCATACTGTCACCATAACTTAGGGTACATGAAGACAGTTTACTTATGTTTCTGTTCATTCCTATGAACCTGATTCTGTGGTGAAGCTATGTGACTACCATGCAGATACTCTAAATTTGATGCCATATTGTAATTTAGGTACAGCAGTCAAATGTGGGACACTTGGCTATTAAAAACCACAAGGCAGATGAATTAAATGGAGGGGAAGGTGTATCTTTTCCTGAAGAGTAAAAAACTAAACAGGCAAGCAAAAACGAAACCTGCACAGAAGATTGAGAGCATGGAAGAAACAAGTAAACACTCTTAAAACCACCTCTAGTGATGGATACCAGTTGATGGATAGATTGTCTTTTCCTCTCAACCAGAAAGACAGTGCAAAAATAATAATGTTGGCAAATACATTCTCTGCCAGAGTGATATTTCATCATTTGCAGTACTGGCACCTTAGGTCCCTCCAGAAAACCCTGGGCTTTTGTATATATCATGGCATCTCTTTCATATTTTCTCCCTTCTCCATCTGCCTGCCTTTTTTTCCTCTCTCCCCAATCCCACTCCTTCTTTCTTTCTTTCCTTCTCACCACCCCCTTCCTCTCATTATCCTAATTAAATTATCACCCTGATTGGATCACTCTCAGTCTGTGCGCCTGTGCATGCAGGATGCAGGCACCATCATTACCTGTTCAGAATGGTATAGCACAGCTTGCAGAGAAAAGTGGAAAAAATAGTGGGATGAATGAGGAAGAGTCAGAGAGGAAAGTGCACTTAGGCAAGTTTTATCAATAGTTAATGTGCAAAAACCTTGTCTGTTGGATGCACATACATGGTACTAGCTGACAAGAGGTATGGTACTTAATGATTGCTCTTGTATCTGGTTGTAAGCCATGCAAGGCCACCTAACAACCCCAGACTTTGCAACTGACCAGCATTTTCCTTGAGTGAGGTGGCAGATGCCTGCGCATAGCTAAGGATGGGGATAGGCACAGGGCTAAGGCTGAGGGGTACTACAGGACCAAGTCCAGACAAGGTACACAAGCAGCACATGCAGCATTCACAGGCAAAACCACACCCCATATAAATGGCCATAAGACATGTAATAAGCTCCTGTTAAGAGCATTTCTTGGTAATCCCATCACAGAGACAAGCGTCTGAATTGTTCTCTCTCCCTCATACAACTGGTGCTCAATGTCCCTCTGATTCAGGAGTAAAATCTAGCATGTAGCACGTAACCATGCATGGATACAGACACTGCAGAATGAGCTTGCATTCACCCCTTTCATTATTTCGGCCTTTCCATACATTTTCTGATCTTGCAGTCTTGGGCTCCTTAGTGATCATCTCTGAAAGTTAGAAAGCAGGGTACTGTTCCAAGCTAATACGTAACACAAATCCCCTTCTCTTGAGTTTCCAGTCTGTCCACGATTTGAGCACATGCTAGTTACTGACCACAGAGAAGCTTCTGTTCCTTTAATCCAATAGGGCAAAGGAAAGCGAATGAATATTTACAACTATCAGTTGACTAATCTGGCTAGTTTTTACTGGATTTGTCTTCCACTGGGAATAGTCCTTTTAAATCCATCATGGTGCTTGCAATCTTTCTATATTTCTGATAAGAAGAGCCTTCCATGTGCAAATAGGTTCATTATAACCAGGCATACTATTAGCCTTTTTTTAATTTCTTGCAGAAACACCCCACTGCCTTATTTGCACTATTAGAGTATAATTTCCTGAATCTGAAGAGTGCTGCGTGCAGAACCGGGTAGGGTCTGGTTTTCCTGTTTGGTTTTTTTTCCCCCTTTTCTTAATAGAACAGCATATCTAGTATTTTATATGGTCTAATTGCAAGTAAGATCCTACTCAAGAAATAAAGCTTATGCTGAAGCTGAGGTGAGAGATAACCTTCAAGACAGCTATACCTTATGAAGGGATTAGGGGAGAGAAAACTGCAAAGTGAACTTTTGAATCAAATACTTTGAGCTACAGGTATAAAAAAGGAATCCAGCTCATTCTAAACACCATCTGTTTGCTGACTGTACTTGCATATTTTCAATTGCTTTATTCCACAAACTGCTATTTACTTCCCTGAAACGTCCCCTGGTGTGAAGATAACATCTCATAATAAAGCTGATTTCATTCTAGGGCTACTGTTTGTGGGCCATGCAGTAGTATTAGGATTACCAAACTTCTCCAGAATCTGAAAAAGTCAAACAAAACAATTAGTGAAACTTTAAAAAGTAGTGAAAAACATGCTCTCATCCATGAGATAAATGCTAAAGGGGAAATTACAAAAATAATAATAATTTAGACATTATGTCTCTTATCATGTGTACTTCCAACTCCGTATTTTTCCCCATGCCTACAGTTTCTATTTTTTGGTAATTACAAGGAACTGGCACTGCATGTGTTCTGATATGAATGCTAACATTAAAAGTTTCCTACCCAAACCAGTACTTTCTGTTTATTTCCTAACCTTTAAAAGATGCTTCATTTTTCTCTTCCCTTCTATGATTTCATTATAGCGCAAACTGAGAAATTTTCCAAAATGACAGAGCACCACTTAAAGCTCCAAACAATAATCTGAGCTGGATTGTGCTGTTGAAAGCAGGGATTCATCTGCTTTCTATAAAACATAGCAAGCACAGTATGGTCCTCTAATTTATAGCATTTAAGTATGGCCTCCTGAATGTCTCTCTGTGCCAGCATGATTGTTTGTGTAGCAAAGAACCCTAAAGAGCTGGGGAGCTGCTTGCACAGTATAAGCTAAAATGTACATCTTGTGTTAGCCCACTTCCACACAGATACTGTTCCCATTTCTGGCCCACAACAGAGAAACATAACACAGCCATAACACAGAAATATTTTGCAGACAATATTGTATTCTTCTCTGCTGTAGCATCAGTTTTAACATTTTTTTATTGCCTAGGATAGTGGGTAATGGGGAAGTTCCTACAGGTAGTATGTTGCCTGTGAGCCATGGGTCAGGAATATATCAGATCCACATTTTGAGACCCTTATTCAGAAAAGTGAACCCTTACACTCTAAGGAAGTTCCATTAAAGCCAGATAAGGCAGGTAACTATTACTGAGTAATATCTCTGTGTTGTCAAGCACTCGCTTGCTGCTGAGTTAACCACATCTGCTTAAGTCAAAACGACAATAGTCCAAGAACACAATCACAATACCTGAAACAATTCCTACCCGAAACTCTCTTCACAATGAAAGCACTTGCAAAGTGAGAGAATGATGGAAAGTTTCCTGTTCTCATCAAGTGAATATATATACGTATATAAATGCAAACATTTAATGTGGTAATTTCATTGGATATAGAATGTAACTACTGATATATAGTGTAGTCTGTTGAAACATACTGCAAATGAATAATGATGAGGCCAGCAGATACAGAAAATGTCTTCAAGCTGTTATATAATCAACTTGATCAAGTTATATTAACACATTGGTGCTGTTTTGGGCTCAGTGCTATTAGCAGAAAAAACACTTCAAAGTCATCTTGAAACTTATCTTACATTAACCCATTCCCTGCTTCGTTAGAAGTTAACGTGTGAACTTCAATTTCTTTTTTTTCTGCTCATGCCCCTTTACTTAACAATTTTTCCTTAATTAAATTCTTTGGGTTATTTATGGTGTACTGGCATCTGTTCAAGCTTGGGTCAAATATGGCAAGGACAGCGAAGGTCAATTACACCAACACTTTCTAGTTTCAGATTCCAGATTCAGATTATCAGTAGCAAAGCTGCTGAGCATTTCAGTGTATATTGACACCATCCCCACAACCACCACCTAAAAACCAAGCCTTTACTCCCCCAGCTCACATAACACATGCTTCCAGGCATATATGTAACATTGGCTTCAATACAAGGCAGCTTGGCCCTAAACACCTCCTGAAATCTTCATGGTGGCATATACCCAGAAAGCTCCTCTGAAATCAGTTAGACACTGACACCTTAGACACATGGGAAAATCTGAGGTTTTGTAGCTTGCATGTTCCAGCACTTGGGGATGCAATGGAAATACGCTACTTTTTGGTCATCCACTGGGTTTTGGCTTTCCTCTCCTGATTTTTGAGTGCTACAGAATTCTTCACCTCTGTAATTGCTGGCCAGGCAGGACTGCACCAAACTGCTGAACCCTCAGAGTCAATCATCTCTCACCAGAGAGCAATCTGTGGCACTCTTGGCCTGAGGGATGGGATTTTTCAAACAGCATTCAGCCTTGGCATTGTTCCGTTCCTTCTGAATTTAACAAGACTTTTCCTTTCAAAGGAAATGGGCACAGTCAGAGTAATGTTGAAAGTTTTAGAAAACCCTCATTCTTTGTGTCACCTCGCGTCCATTCGTCTTTCAGTCAGATCCTCACCTTGAGTATACTATGATAGCTTCATTCATTTAAAGGAGCTGCACTCATTTACACAACCAAGGACCTGCCTGTCTTTATTTAAAAAGCAGTTCCTTGACTCTTTGATATAGGAGACCTATAATGAGGGTTTACAGACCAACTGTCCAAACAAAATACAGTTGTTTCAAAGTAACAAAACGCTGCCTTGAATCATCAGCAATCTGTCGAAACCAAGTCTAATGCTGACCTGCACATCATGCATACTTCTGAGCATCTCCATATGTACCAGACTTTACAGAGACCCCAGGCTGGCTTTCAATGAGAAAAGCCTCTCCTAAGAAGTTCTGCAGCCACATTAGCATAGGCTTCACAGCAGAGCTCACCAGAATGCTGAAACAGCTGCCTTCACTGAGAATGAGGTAGCCCCAGTACGCAGGCTGCATGGCATTCTGCTGTGCAATATGGACATATTCTTGATGGCAAGACCAAGAAATGCAGTTACTCAGCAGTGGCCCTCTACAATCTCTCTGTCTTTACTACTATAAGGTGGATAAGACTAGGCAGCTGCTTACCTTTGCTATCTATGTAGTTTCATACCCTTTAAACACACTTCTCATCACTGCACACCAACACTGTTGACCTTGCAAATGCAGGACCCACAGCAACTCAAAAAAACCCTTGTACTGACCACTCCTTCAGAAAAGAGAAAACGCAGAGCATTGCAACCATTCTCCAAAACCCCTGGGCTTAAACCAGACTAAATAGCAGCTGCAATTTGCAGCACCTCTGTTTCTCTCGTACTGAAGGGGATCAAAACACAAGACAACTGAGGGCCTGATCCGTAAGGGTGCTTATCTACTTCACTCTTCAGAAAGTGCAAGCAGCCACTGATACAAAAATACTGTAACTGGGAAATGAGTGAGAGCAAGTGACTGAAACCAGCACTAGGAAACGTAAATAACCTTTGTGGATTTAGGACCAAGTGATTTGCTCAAGTTTTCACAAAAACTCTGGGGCAGAACAAGACATTCGGATGGGATCTCTTGAGAACTAAAGCTAACACCCTTTTCTGTAGGACATCCTTCCTGTGTCTCTATGGCTAGAGGGATATGTCTGAAAAAACCTAACACATTATGCACTACTCTTGAAAACGATTCCATGTTCTTGTCAGCTGGTATATCTTTCTTCAGGAAATCAGTCTCTCATCATCTAACCAGCCCTGCAGCTCTCTCTGCATAGATTGTCATAACTGAGCCTTGACTCTCTGTTTTGCCTTTGAAGATAAAACAGCATGGTCTTATTGCAATATCTGTCTAAAATTTCCTAATGTGCCAAGCCAGGGGCTGGTCTACATTTCCTTCTCCTTCCCTCTCCCACTTCTTTCTTATTTCTCATACATGAAAATGTTTGAAAGTTGATTTAACACTCAGTGAAGCCCATGGAATGAGCCATTGACTTGAACAGACACTGGGTCCAGTATATAACAATTTCAGAAACAATCTAATTTAATTTAATTTGGTATAAATTTAATTTAACCTAATTTAGATTACCTAAGTATCAGGAGTAGAAGTAATGCTAGCCTGTCCATACCATGTAATAATATAGGATGCTTCAGAGACTTTGCCCCCTCCCACCAAGCCAGCATCACTGAGTTAACTATGACACTGTGAGCAAAGTACTCATGTCAAAATAGCACTGCCCTCAGCGTAATGATTCTCCCCAAGAGGCAAGGCTCATTAGCTTGTGCACTGTGCCATACTAATGTGCCATTATCTGTGATACTTCCATGCCTTCAAACCAGTCTATAAAAGCAGAAATGCCCTGTGGAGCTAATAGACATAAGTTGTTTCCTCCATCCCCATTAGAAATCAGGGTATCAGTCAATCAGTCAATCCCTTTCTTAATCTCTGATGAAAAGGTGGGGGAATCCACTGCAGAGCTGATCAGCTAGCACTGGTCATTATGGCAGCAAAGCAGCCAATCACTCTTGTAGTAAAACCACTTGTCTGACGGTCAGTATTTGCCTGATACATATTTTTTTCACACCAAGAAAGCCTGCTCTGGTGAAGAAAAACTGTCTCACTCTCTGTCTGAGAACTTCATACATTAGGATATGAATTATTTTTAAGGTATCATTTATATGTATATGTACATAGATTGCAGTAAATGCTTTCATATAAAATAAGTAGAGATTACAAATTAGCCATGTTTTGAGGAAAAATTAAAAAAAGCAGAGACGTTTAACAATTTTTCTTCATGTTTTCTGTTTCCAATGGAATAGCTAACTTTCAAAATTAAATATTGAAATTGCTTGGCATTTAAAGTCTAAAGTTATACAACATTAGTTCATTTCACTGATGTAACTATGTAAATGAACATAGGAGTGACCTGTGGGCGAATCTGTAGATTCTTTCAAGATTAGGGGTCTTCATTTCCCTACCACATAGCCAGCCATTAATCTGCCAGTAGGATAATTATTTCTGTATTTTCCAGAAAGCTTCCTTTAAACCCACAATTTTGCTCAAACAGCTGTGGATGGGAAAAAGAACATGAAAGAACGCCAGCAGTCTCTTCAAAATCAGCCTAATTCACTGCTCTCAAAAGCATTTGGAAATTCCTCAGTTGTCACTTCTGTCCAGATACTAGGATGATCATTTATAATCTATATCACCTGAGAAGCTGAACATATGGGATTTGTCAACATTTTCTGACTGCCTGTGCTGCAGGTTGCACAGTTGATCCAATTCAAACACATCTTCATTCCTTTGGTTGGCTGACCCTGCTCCTTTCAAGGATGACTAGATATATCTCAGCCCCAGTTCTCCCTTTTGAGTGGCAACTTCTGACGTTTCAGACTTCAGTGAACTGCAGAATTCAGTTTAGAAAGCATCTGGTTTTTCTTCAAGTTACTGGGTACCCTCAACATCATCTATGGCTGTCTTGGGAATCTCTTCAGCCTCCACAAAATCTCCTACTATATCTTGTTTTGCAGGTTCCAGAATGTAGCCTTACTCTTCAATTCACTTATGCTGTCACTGAGTTCCAATACGAGATGCCTTTTGTGTTATGTACGTACAGAAAGCTATGCCTTTTAAAACATCTTTCAAGTTTAACTTTCCTCATTGTACAAATCCTCTAGCTCATCTTTTCTCAGCCAAAACCTTTTCCAGATTCCCTGTTTTACCACTCTATGAGAAAAAAGAAAACTACTACAAAAAAAGTCCGTATTGCTTCTTTCTTTTCTTTTCCTTTCCTGCAACACTTTCATCCCACTCTGACACTTCACTTTTTCAAATTCACCTTTTTTTTTTTTTTTTTTTTTTCTGCTTTTAATATTGCTACCAACATGGGGAAGTTATGGGACTAGTACCAGTTCTGAACTCTGTTATCTTTCTGGCCTTCCTGAGCATTTAAACATCTCATCTTCATTTGCATGGAGTTTAATCATTCCCTGTATGTACCAATTACTTATTTTCTGGAAAGTTTATTCAGGTTCCTAAACAGACACATTTTATCATACAGGATTCCTGTGCAGAGGTCAAAACCTGGCATTTCCTTCTTTTGAAAATATGCAATATAGATCAATAGGTATTTGAAAATTAAGGATGTTTATTTAGAATCAATTAGAATTTAGAACTGCCTAGCTTTTTGAAGCATTTAAAAAAATCATATATAAGAGTTTGTATCTATACACCCAATCTTATCTAATGCTACATTTCACTAACGCCAAGTTAGAGCTTTACAAAAGAGGTCTGATGATTCTTCTTTGCATATTTTAAGGCCCTGCAGCTACTAGCTTTTCATTCAAACCTCTTCCCACAAATATTTTCATCTTAAGCCTGTACCTGGTCATAATTAACATCACCCTGTTCCTTATTAGCCTTCAAGAGAGAAGGAGAGTTGGAATTAAGATGCCAGACTATGAACTGGAGGGAATGGTATGCAGGCACCTGTCCTCTTTTAGCAAGCCTCCAGAGAGACAGAAATTTCTGGCAGGAGAATGGGTTATATGGCTGAGTAACTGCAGAATGATTCAATACAAGCCTCATCTACAAAAGCTCCAGCTAGTTTTCCTTACAAACTAGATAACAATGCTGCAGGCTTTCCCCAGCCAGCCAAGGTGCTTTAGCCCTTACTCACAAATATGCCTCGTGGGCATTTATTTTTCATTTTTGCTTTCTTGCTTGCAAGAGTTTCCTACATCTGTTTATACAGAATAGGATGGTAATCTCAAAAGCTAGCTCAGAGCAAGATGACGTGACAGACTACAGATGATACTAACCAAGCTATTTAATCTTATTTGATAACAAAGTTAGCATGGGTAGAACAATGTTCTGATGTAAGACCCTTTACACCCAATCTGTTAGCTACTAAGAAAGTGGTTAAAGAGGAAAACAGTCATCAGACAGGTTAAAAAGAAACCAGAGGATTACAGAGACTTTTTATACAAAGAACAGGGGAAAAGGAAACATGAACATCTAGAATGTGGAGGGAAGATCCTGGAATGGAAACAGAGAACCAGTCACAGCCTAGTGTGGCACAGACAGAACTTACCCAAGCAGCATGGTCTCCTTTAAGGAGATGCTCCACCTAATGCCTAAGCCTTACAGAGCATCATCCCCATCCACCTCACACAACGAGCAGTCAGTCAGTGGACTGACAGTAGTGAGTACAACATGTAGGAACCCACATCTCAGTGGGACTATATTAAATTACAGGGTGCTTTCACGCTGGGTGGACTGGCAAGTTGTGCAAACAGCACTGATACACATCTCCAGCAAGAGGTGTGTGTAAGTGGGGAACCTGCACTGTCAGAGCAGGGGAGCTGTGTCCTTGCAACCTGCTTGCACTGAGTGTTGATGCGCTTGGGAATGAGGAATACACGTAACTGTGCAGGGTGAGAGGAAAATTAAGATTTATTTAGGATTACTTACAGGTGTTTACTAATATTTGGAAGTGTCTGTTATGGTTTATTTGTTGTATGGCTGATACTGATCTCAATGTATACTTCAGTGATTGCCAGTTAATTACATGTCATTAACAAAACAGTAAGTAACTTGAACCATGATTTGATTTGAATTGTATGAACCAAGTAGGTTCTTTCCTGTAAGACATGTCTGATCTTTAAAAGTAAATACTATTGCTTGTATTTTGAGGTACAATCAAGACATTTTTGTATCATTTAGAACAAGGGCTGGGTAAGGTCCCAGAGGAGATTCTCTGTTTCTGATAACATCCTGTTTTCCTCCTTGATGTTAGACAGATCTGAGAGACCCTTTTTTTCCTGTTTTTTGCCATCTTCTTCTTCACACACTGGCCTGCTCTGACTTTTTCACACCTTTTTGCTCGAATCTCAATACAGACAAAACCCAGCCAGAATCCAAATTAAACAAAATCCCGAATATAGTCAGCCTCAACAAACAAATATTCCATATCTCATTTTCCCAAGATTGGATTTGTTCCATATAATGACAGACAACCTATGTTTGCTTTATTTCTTATAAGGACTCTGGAGGGCAGGGGAAAGTGGCTGTATTAACTAAGAAAAATCTCATATGAGAATACCTGACCAGCAGACTCTAAGGCAAGATTTCTCCACAACCAGAATAAACTAGACCATGTCTATGTAAGGTTTTGCTATAGTGGCAATTAAGCGCTTTACCCGTAGTCTGTAGAAAATCTCATCCTTGCCCTTAACTGTGCCCTTAAGACGCAAAAAAAATTTATTGACAAGAAATTGAAGTAAAGGGAGCTTAAGTGGATTCACTTAGACAGCAAATGTACAGCACAGAGAGACTTGAAAGCAGTTCTTACGTACCAGCCAGCGTGCTAAATATTTAACTGTTCTTTCCTGGGAGAGGGGAGCTCTGAACAGGAAAGTAAACAGCCTACAGGGTTTAGCAGGACATTCAGTTGCTGAAACTTGCGGCTTTGAGTGCCCAGTGTAGCCACAGGCATAGCTTGGTCTTGAAAGCTGGCTGCTGGCTGTGTTTTAACCACCTCACAAGAGACATGACCTGAAGCTACAAATCAGCCAGGGGAAGAAATGAAACATCCTTCCTAGTTCATATTCTACCTCCTCTGCAGGAGAACAGTAAGCACAGATTCAACAAAGGGGCCAAGGCACCTTGCTGTTGCACCATGTAGTGAGAGATGTGGGCACATGCCACAGCTGCACTGCCTCATATGTGCAGTCCCTGAGGTCACACTGTGCCTTGCAGTGCCAGAGGTGGACACTGAGACAGGAGCCCATCTCCTCAGATGGCATGTCATTCACATACACCAAAGAGGAACCAGCCTCACAGAGCAGAAGTCCACTGCTGAGCCCAAGGGCGGAAGCCAGGGAGAAAGTAGTAGTAAGATTACAGGGTATGACAGGAAGGAAGAAGATGTAGAAACGAGATAATAAAACAGCATGAGTCAAGGGACGTAGGAGGGACACACAGGAACGCATCTCTGACAGCCTTTAAGTGTAGCTGAAAATAAATTCGGAGTGACAGAAAAAGAAAAATAAAGTCCCACTGAAGAAGGGAGAGGAAGGCAGAAAATTAGTAGGAACAACACAACAAACCGAAGAGAAGAAAAAGATAAACAAAAAAGGGAAAAATACTTTAAAAGTGAGAAAGTAAGAGCAGCAGTATGATACATGTTCTCCAAAACAGCCATTCAAGGAGTGGGGAGTGGATTCAATTTCATTCCCATTCTTCTGTGGCACACTACTTTAAAGTTACAGTTCATGTTCCTATACAGTACACTTTTTAGTTATTGATATATAATCTTTTTATTCCATTTCAGCATCTTCATAAATTAATGAATTCTTCATTCAAGGAATGCTGGGGGGAAATGAGAGGCACTATTGATAAAAAACAAGATCCTATGAAAGTGGATTTTCTGTAAATTACACCAAGAACTTCTACTTCAGAGTATCTGTTTCACAGGACATTCAAGGATCTTGATTTTTCAAACAACACCTTCCACACATCCTCTAAAAATCAGACCATTCTGATGTCTCCAGTTGACATCCAAAAGCTGAGATGTGCAAAGTTAGTAATCATGCCTGGAAACCCCAAATCAGCAAAGGTCATTTCTGCTACCTCTTACATCCTCCTCCCCATCCACACACACTGCCTGCTGAGTCACTTGAACATCGACAACTCTCTGTGCTCAGAGCAAAGTCTATCTCAAGAGTGGCGTCAGCTTCCTTCTCTGATACGCTTGTTGGGAATTAGTAATCTGATGATTGTCTTCTGACAATATTGAGTGTGGACAGACAGCTATGAACGTTTGAAGTCTAATTATGTTTCTAAAGATGTAAACACACCCAGAGGCCTAGGGATTGGGGATGTATTTTAATAAGTACTAAGGTAGATAAAATAAGCAAACATTATTTGGTTGAATGGAAGGGGGAGTAAGCTTACACCAACTATTCCTTTCCCTTCATTATAACAGCAAAGCAGCTTGATTTAAAAACCCCACTCAAACAGGACTACAGGAAAGAGCTACTTTCATAAGGTTACCAGCTACGTCTTTTTGATCTTCGTTGTTAGAGGAAACAAAAGGAACCTAAAGTTGAACTGAAGAAGAAAAATAAACATAACAATGTTTTAAAAGCCACATAAAACCATCACCTCCTGCTACAGACATGAACAGTTCAAACTTGCTGCCAAAGCTGGTAATGATCTTGGGAAACCATCTGCTCTCTGTCTTCCCAGTGGTAAAATCCCAGGGAACATTAATGCTTTTGCTATTTACAGTTTCAAAAATACAGGAAGAAAGAATAGCTTGGTCTCAAGATACCTGTGCATATATATTCAGGCTCTAAATTTGCTGGCCCCTGAACAACTATCAGCTCAGAAGCACTACAGCTGTGTTTTCGCTCCATTTAAAATTTTAACCTCTTCATTCTTTTTTAATGTATCCTGGTTTGTTAAATGTTTAAAATAATAAACACAAATTTACAGGTTGCAATGACCTACTGGTACCACTATTGCTGAGGAAACTCTGCATAACTATAATCAGTCAAAATTATTTCCCTCTTCTGTTACATGATTCCTTGCAAAGGCAGAAAACCGCCATTCCTGAGGCTGCAAGGTCAAGCAAAAAGTATTTTGTTAGAATAATGGTGGCCGAGTACTTTCTCAGTTTCTTGATCTCCAGACGGCTCTTCAGTATACCTAATCTGGATTCACCCTGAATTCATTACATACAGATTTTCCCATGTAGAATAACAATTAATGTACATCAGTGACAAAAATCTACCTTGCTGATAGTAATGGTTATGGTCCCATCAGATGAATGCATATTATTGATTTAACATCCATCAAATAGGTAGGTCTGTCCACATGGTTCTTTTTTCTGGAAGAGTTCCCATATGGTAGCAGTAAGTGCTGAGATTTCTCTTCCAAGCGTATGGACTTGTGACACCAAGAATTGCTCCCATTTTGGCCTCCTTGTTCAGCTATTAAAACAGACAGTGCTTTATTTCATTTTAGAGGCTCCCCAGTATTCTGATAACACTTGCCTCATTTCTTTTCTTCTACCCCACTGACACACCCTTAAAATTCCAGTACTTTTCCAAGTGTCAACCAGTTTCTAGAAAGAAATGCAGTTATGATATTACAATAAGAGAAATATGTCTAAATGGATGTGTGCTGTCATGTTCCTTAAACTGCCCTGGCCTTTTCTAACCCAGTTTGCTAAAGATATCACTGCTGAGTTCCCAAGCATTTTGCTTCTTTGGCACACAGTGCCTTTTTACCATGTCCTTCAGCATGTGACAATAATTCTTTCTCTGTAGTTCTTCACACTTCGCTCTCTGCCCTTCTGTCCTTCAGAGTGAATTACTACAATGCACTGTATTTGGGAACATAAATCTTGAGCAAGCAAAAGCCATTGAGTTGTCTTCTACTGATATGAGGGGGGTTTTGGCTACTGTAACCCTGACCAGGGGCTGAAGTCCCCACATCCCTCAGAGTAAGTCAGAACCTTGCTAACTTTCAGATTCATCTGCAGTTCTGGTGAAGATTCAGACTGGCTCGTGTTTCAGGCTCCCCTGTTCATTTGTCTTTTAATGTAGCTTGCAGTTAATCATCTAACATCACAGACACCTCAGAAGTTGCTATGATACTACTAAAGACACTGTAACTCTGAAAACAGAGTCTGAATATTCTATGGTGACAGCAATTCTTCCTTCCACTGTTTTTTTGGAGTACAGACAGAACAGCTGCCTTTGACAAAGGAAGCTGTTATAATCATTTTAGTCTAATTTAAGAAACATTTAATCCCCTTACAATAGCTATATCAGATGTGTCTCTGTCTGTGCAGACATCTCTGTCTGCAGTGAATTCCATGGCATGGGGTTTCATTCTAAATAATGCATTCCCAAACGCATTCCATGCCCAAAACGATAAGCAAGAATTACCCTTCTGCAGTTACTGCAAGTGAAGGTGCACCATGCAAATAAAGAAATGCATGAAAGCCCTGCTACCCTTAGTATGATTCAGTAACTTTCCAATATTTTCACTGATATCATAGAGGAAGTCAGTGGGGATGGAAAAGCTCTTCTACCAAACACACACAGTCACAGATGATGCTTTTTCTGAGTATTCCAGCATAAGCCAGCCATATGTTTTGTCTTGTGGGAATCTCACTCGTTGCATAATTATCCACTAATTTAAATGCAGTTCAACAGGCAGGTGCCAGGTGCCCACCAAAGCTGCTGTCACTCCTCTCCTGAGCTGAACAAAGGAGAGGAAATATAACAAAAGGTTCATGGGCTGAGACAAGCACAGGGCGAGATCACTCAGCAATTACCATCACAGGCAAATCAGACTTGACTTGGGCAAATCAGATTAACTTACTACCAATAAAACCAGAGTAAGTATAATGGGAGATAAAGCCAAATCTTAAAAACACCTTCCCCCCAC
Source organism: Loriculus beryllinus (assembly GCA_039877255.1). NCBI lineage: Eukaryota > Metazoa > Chordata > Aves > Psittaciformes > Psittacidae > Loriculus > Loriculus beryllinus. Next base: position 35,863 of record JBCJKH010022193.1, read on the forward strand.
CACTCCCTACTTCCCAGCCTTAACTTCACTCCTGAATTCTTCACCTCTTCCCCTGCAGTGGAACAAGTGGATGGGGAATGGGGGTTGAGGTCAGTGCATCACACAAATCTCTGCTGCTCCTTGGTCCTCAAGGACAGGACTCCTCACACTCTTCTGCTCCACCATGGGGTCCCTCCCACAGGAGACAGTTCTCCATGCACTCCTCCAACATGAGTCTTTCCCATGGGGTGCAGTCTCTCAGGAACAGACAGCTCCACTGTGGGTCCCCTGTGGGGTCACCAGTCCTGCAGCAAACCTGCTCCAGTGTGGGTTGTTTTCTCCATGGGATCACAGGTCCTTCCAGGAACCTGCTCCAGCATGGGCTTCCCACAGGGCCACAGCCTCCTTTGGGCATCCCTCTGCTCCAGCATGGGATCCTCCAGGGGCTGCAAGTGGCTATCTGCTCCACCATGGACCTCCACAGGCTGCAGGGGGAATACCTCCCCCTCCTTCTCCACTGATACTGGTGTCTGCAGTTCTTTCACTCTCATATTCTCACTCCTTTGGCTGCAGTTGCTGCTATGCAGGTCTCCCCATCACCAGCAACACCTTAAATATGTTATCCCAGAGGCACTACCACTGTTGCTGACAGGCTCAGCTGTGGCCTGTGGCAGGTCTGTCTTGGACCCTGCTGGCATTGTCCCCATCAGACACAAGAGAAGCTTCTAGCAGTTTCTCACTGCAGCCCCCCAGAATAGTCACAAAGGAATTGTAGCCCGTACCGATATTAAAAACAAAGGGGGAAAATAATCTCATTTTGACTGAATGCCCGACAAATAAAAATGGGATATGGTGTAGCACAGTACCATTACAGGATTTTTCTTTCTTCCTATAAAGTAGTAACTATTAATTTAGCACTAACTGAAAAAAAATTAGAATACCTATGAGCCACTCTCAGATAACACTTTCTAGCAAAACACTGGATTACAGGACTTTCACCACTCAGTTCTTCCACAGAAGTAATCTAGGAACTAGATTTAGGTCTTTAAGTACACTACAACAGTCACCCTGCAACACAGAGTATTGCAAGCAAACTGTGTTCATGAACAAAGAATATTATTCACTTCCCAGGCACATACACCTTTAACAGTTGCTACTAAATATAGTTTACTTTACCAATACTAGGAAGTCACTTCCAAAGCTCAGTAACAGAATAGTGAATCTACATTATAAACCTCAATGATGTCGGGTAAAAACTACCTATTAGTGCACTTCCTTCCTACCTCTTCTTTCCCTTTTCTCTCAAGCATTTATCCTCCTTGCGTATTTGAAGAGAAACTCATTCTGAGCTTGCTTATGTCTATGAAACTTGATCATCAGCACACATACCAAAATATGACTCGAAAGAACTAACTTGGGATTGCTATTATATAATTAGTCTCATTAATGGCTTACTTAGGTGTGTTATTCTTGCATTCTTAGCAGGAAAAAAGTATAAAAAAACCTACAAAACAATTTACAGATGCCCTACACTGCAAATAAATGCACAGATGCAAAAAGTAATCATGCTTGACCTCTATGATGGAGGAATGGTAAGTCACCAAATTCTTAAAAAATTCATCCAGAGGGGCCATCCTCTGCTACCTCAACCCTTTTGAACAAACATGATCACATGGCTAAGCTTTTTAAGTGACTATATGTTTGCAATGCTGACTGAAAGCCATCAGACCACTACTCATTTCTCCAGGTGTTGTAAATTGGACTTGAAAAGCTTCACAAAGGTTAAAAAGCATGCTATTATTACCATACAGTAGTGGTGAGGTCAGGTCTTTGGTTGCACTGAAAAATGGTAAAGGTAGAGCTAAATCAATGTGTGAAGTTAACAGCTATTGGTATGGCACAACTGTAGACAGACAGCCATACGGCTGACCTGAGCTGGGATCATCTACAGCAGTTGCTGCATGGTAGGTTCCTGATTGGAAACAGACTACTACGCTAGCACGTAAATTAAATGTGTCTTAGACCATTCCATGACATTAAGGCCAAATATCAATATCAAACTTGTCCTGCAAACAGGGTAGCTACATCAAAATAACCTATTGTGAATCATCTTACCCCATATGATTTCCCTAAACAGGCAAGGAAACTGTTTGAGTTAATGTTAGTTGACTTAAAAGAGTAGATAATTGAATTCTATTGCCCAAGATTTTATTTTTTTTTTTGGCATAATTTTGTATAGCAGTGAAAATCACAATGAAGCCTTCTAGTGCACCTCCATCCCTTATTTGTTGTGATAAAGAAATCTCCTTCCTACACATTCTCCAAACAGCTGAATTATAATTCATCAGTTCTCAGGTTCTATTGTGGTTTAACCACAGCCAGCAACCAGGCATCACACAGCCACTTGCTCACTCCCCTCTCACCACAGTTAGAAGTGAGAAAACTCCTGGGTTGAGACAAAGACAATTTAACGGGACAGAAAAGGAAGAAAATAATGATGACGATAAACATAATGACCAGAACATATAAAACAGATGATGCACAATGCAATTGCTCACTATTTGCCAACCAATGCCCAGTCAGGTCCTGAGCAGCTTCTCCTGGCCAGCTTCCCTTTCATTTAGATGCAAAACAAGATATCATATTGTCCAGGATATCCCTTTGGT
>JBCJKH010022196.1:0-24039 GCA_039877255.1 Loriculus beryllinus
ATGGCAGGGGGGTTGGAACTGGATGATCTTAAGGTCCTTTCTAACCCTAACGATTCTATGATTCTATGATTCTATGATACAGACAGAGATTGCAAAAGGATTTAGGTTAAGACCCCATGGTGCTACAGGAGAAGGGCTCTGTGCTAGGGTGGTACAAGCAAGAAGCTTTATGGCACATACATTCAGTGTAAAACAAGACTGGTTTGGGAGTGAGGACTGAGCCTTTGCTTGGCCACATCTCGGAGTCCCTTGATGCTACCAGAAACTGGTGGCATCCTCACTGGATCCTCAGGAACTGGGATGCTCTTTGTACACAGTGAAAATGAGATCCTGATCAGAGGCTCAAGTCCAGGTTAGACAGGGCCTTGAGCTACCCAGTCTAGTGTGAGGCGTTCCTGCCCATGGAATGGGGGCTGGAACTGGATGATCTTAAAGTCCTTTCCAACCCAAACCATTCTATAACTCCAGGATTCTGGAGAGCAAACAGCCTTAGGAAATGCAGGAAAGGGAAAAACTGAGGCAGGGGGTATCACTGTAGCAAGTGGAGATGTCAAGGCCTCACTACAGGACCCTTTTACAACCTCAAGCAGTCACTGGAGAGCAGACAGTGTTGAGAGATTTATCTGAGCAACATAGAACCTGCTTTGAGTGAACATCCCCCAGAGACAGGCAAAGGAAGAGCTGTTTGCCCAGTGGACTCGCATCTCCCAGCCTGCAGCAGCTCCAGAGCAGCATCCCAGATGTGAGCACAGAGGTGGCAGCTCAGCAGCATGGGGCAGGGCAGACATGGGGGTCATGCTGTATCTTCCCCAAAAGCTGTTCCCTGGGAGGGGTGGAGCAGAACATGGCTGCTCCAGGCACAGGAGCTGTCCCATAAGAGCTGGCTTTAGGCACATGGTGGCTCCCCCACCGTGAAACCACCCGTCTTCTTCCTGGGCCCTGCACAGAGCTGGGCTGCTTCACATAAAGGTAAAGGATGGCCAAGGGGCTGTGTTGAACCAGGTCACTTATGAGATCTTACCTGTGAGTTGCAGACAGGTTATTTCCCATTGTCCAAGTAGGGAAACTGAGGCACGGAGGACTGCTAGAACTTGAGGAGCAGGGTAAGATGCAGTGGGCTTGTCTTTGCTGCACCATCGCTGCTAAGCCATGCGGAAAGTCACCTGTCCACCAAGCATTAAACCCCTTGTGCAGACCATCCCCATGGCACTGGGGTCAGCTAGGGAGATGACACTGGCGTGCCCAGAGGGCATCAGCTGCAGGCTTTGCTCCTCCAGACACAGGTTCATGCTGACCACCAGCGTCTGACATGGTGTCCACCACTGGCATGGCACAGCATCCTGCTGATATCCATTCCCTGTCTCCCTCAGGGCATCCCTGCCACCACCCAGGTGGATTTTCTTCCAGCTAGAGAGTGACTGCCATACAGAGCACTGATGTGAGATCTGGTGCATTCCCTGCTTCATCCCACACTCCTCCTGCCCTCTGGCTGCCCAAGCAGGGCTCTCACTCTGCATCCACTGGCCCTGAGGATGCCCCACAGGGAGCTCTGCCCGCAGCCAGGCCCCCTCAGCAGCACCCCAGCATCCTTTCCCTCGCGCTCCACGCCGCACCGACATCGCCCCGGCCATCAATAGCGCTTGGTTAATTAATTTGATGGGAACAGCAGGGACCGCACTTTGCATTTAGTGAACTTCCGAGAACTTCCAACCTCATCTTCATAATTGGCCTCATAAATTTGAGGAAAGAGAGAAATCAGCAAAGCCGGAGGAGCGCGGGGGGAGGCAGAGGCCCCGCTCGCGGGAGGGTGGGCGCCTGAGCAGTGACTCTATTTGGTGTCCTTATTTAATTTTATTGCAGAGATCCATCTTCGCCCACCCCTCCCCGCCGAGCCCTCCCTCTCCTGCTCTCCCTGCTGGGTTCACCTAATCATGATAAATTCATATTCATTTCCCTGCCTGCTCCGGCGAGGGGAGCAGCTCCCTCGCATTCACCCTGCTCTGCTGCCATTAGCAAATATTTACTCATGAACAAGAAGCACCAGCGTTAGGAGGCAAACGTGCCCCTCTGCAACCCTCTTCCCCCCTCCCTGCATGAGAACAAGTGTTGGATGGGTCAGGATAGGGAGCAGGGGGGCAGAGCTGCCTACTGCTCAGAGATGCAGTGATTTGTCTTGGGGTTTGCTTCTTTTCACCCCACGGGCACAGATGGCTGGGAGGTGGAGGGGAGACAGGAATTGCCTGAGGCCCCAGTCTGAAACACCTTGGGGGTGCAGAGATGATGGGGTTCTGCAACAGGACCCAAGTGTCCATCCCAGCTCCCTGATTTCCCCCTTGGTCTCTAAGTGCTGCTGTGTTTGGGTTTATGTTCAATTTTCAGGATGATCAGACTCACAGCCAGGGAGGGGGTGTGCTGGGGAGAAGCAATAGCCAAAGGCCCTTCCTGGGCAGCAGGAACCAGGCAGCACCTCATTAGAGATGCCAAACCCCATCTTTGCTCATCCACACCCTGCCTCTATCCTGCACGCTCAGCCCCCAGCTCCTGCCAGGCACCCCAGGAGCCCATCCTTTGTACCTTCATCACAAGTGTGGCATCCCGGAGTTTAGAAGACGCAGAAAGTGTGCCGAGGTGGAAGGGTGGCCAGGTCCTGCCCTGCTGCAAGGGCAAAAGAGAGGTCTCAGTGAAGACCCCTGGCTTGGGGTCTGCAGGTGACTGGGAGAAGGGAGGGCAGGATTAAGGGCACAAAGAGGAAACTGTGAGGAAGCTCTGTCCCCGCTGTCCAGGACAGGAGGCACTGCCCAGCCCAGGGCTGACTCATGGTGTATAGCACAGTCCAGCCCCTCACGTTTCTTCCCTTGCACTAGGACGAGGGAAAAACGAGAGACTTCAGCATCCACGAATGTCACCTCCATGGACCATGCGCTTGTGGTGCTCCTTCATCTCTTGCCCTCTGCCTCCGGAGATCGTCCCCATCCATCCTTAACCTACCTGGCTGCTCTTGGCCACAGGAGGGCCCTCTGCGCCCTCCAAAGCTCCCGGGCAGGGATTTGTGGGATTAGAGTGGATAGACATCAGGCCCCTTCCCGCACAGAGCAAGACCCAGCAGCCTCCACAAAGCATGCATGCACCAGGGCCCTCCCTCGCTGCCATTTCCCGAGGGATTGGTCAAAGAATCCTCCTCCTGAGCAGCCCCACACATCCCTATGTCCCTCCCCACTGAGTAAAAGCAGCACAAACAGCAAGAGCAGGGCTTTGATGTGCTGCTGCAGCACCCATTTGACATTAGGGTGTGAACTGTGGCCCTGGAAAAGTGGGGTGACAAAGGTGAAGGAGCTAGGGGCAAGCAGTGCCACATCTCCCGTATCTCCAGTGATGGCTCCAGCATGTGGCCCTGGCGAAAGGGCCAGTCCCAGCCCTCCAGAAACAGCTCCTACAGCCCAGTCCCTTCCCCAGACCAGGCAGAAATAGGCCCATGCCCAGGGCTGCCAATCATAAAGCTCTAGGACAAGTCCTTCAGGACCATCCCAGCACCACCTGAAGGAGAGGGAGCTCCCACCAACCTCCCTTTGGGACAGGAGTATCCCCAGCCGTGGACAAGGCCAGCTGTGGCCCTCCTGGCCAAGCCTGGCTGACCCCAAGGATGGGGACCCCCTTCTCTCTGGGGTTGGTCCCTGGGCTGCAGAGCCCTCCTTGGCAGAGTGTGCTCCCCCCAGAGCTCCCAGGCCCTGGGCTGAGGCTGACTCCCCTTTGCTCCTGGGTAACTCAGCCCAGTCCTCACTGGCTATTCCTCAGCAGCCTCCGGCCCTCTCCAGCTTCTCCATCTCCCTTTTGAGCCAGTCATCCTTGCTACTCACCTCCATGTGCTCCCTTGGCTTCCAGGATGTTCAGATTCCCCTTGGACCAACCAAAGCTGTTCAGAATCCCCTTGGACCAACCAAAGCTCAGGAGGCTGAGCTGTGTTCCAGGCACAGAACAGGAGACAGAGCAGCAGCCAACTCTCATATACCCTACTGTTTGATGAATATGGAAAAGCTGACAGCAATCCCTTGTTGACTCCACACCTGAAGTAAGAACTCAGCCCAAGGCACAGAGTTTGGGAATCACTCTTTTCTCTGGGCACAGCCAGCCCCAGCTCAGCCACGTGGCCAGATGGATGCCAGGACAGAGCCAGGTCCTGGCTCTGGGAGGATGGTGGTCAGCAACTCCCTGCTCCAAGAGCCAGAACAGCATGAAGGTCTCCATTGCCTTCTCCCTGCCCCTACTGAAAACAAGGAAACTAGAGAGCACAGGAGGGGCTCCTGGTCAACCAGAGTGCAGAGTCCCAACCGCTGCAGGACAGAGAGCAAGAAGACAGGAAAGAGAAGGGATTTATTATACTTCAAATTTCCAAGCACCAAAACATGCCAGAAGACATGCATTTCCACCGTGTGTTCAGTAAAGGCTGGGTTGACAAACAACACTACTGGGGTCAAGGCCTCCCCAGCCCCACTGCTGGTGCTGAAGCGTGGATAACCCTTCACATCAGTGCCCAGCACCCACACCTGAAAGTGCAGCAAGAAACTGTGGAAACCCAATGGGTTCAATGCCCTTGTGCCTGCCCTAGCAGCAAACACACAACTTGTCACTGCAAGAGAAGGAAGCAGGAGACCAGGCCAGGCCCAGAGAACAGCCAGAGGGAGCGCTGGGGTCCTGGCACAGAAATACCCACCATGGTGTTCTGGCAGCTCATGCCACAGAGCAGCACCTCTGCCAGGAGGAATCACTGCAATACCCATAATGGAAACAGAGCACTGAAAGGCTCTGGGAAATTCATCTCCAGAATATAAAATAGTTGAGGTTTCCTGAGAAATAAAACCTACTCCCATGGAACGGATGGGGCCAGCCACATCCACGTGCATGTGCGAACACACACATTTTCTCTGATCAAGACTCCTTGATCTGAGATGACTCCATGGCTTCCACACAAACACAATGGGAAAACTTTACTTCACCCAAACTAGAACTAAACTATCTCCTTGCCTTCCATGCACACACAGCCCAGCTGGGTTACATTCTGTGCCATTACATTCAAACCCTTCCTGAGCTGTGAGGTCTGCTCTTCTGCATTAAAAGGAAAGGAGCCCTTAGGGCCAAACGAGGGGTCTTTGCACTGGAGGACTCTTGGCACATGACAAGCTGAGAGCCAGCAGGAACACCACACTGAATCCCTACACCTCCTTCAAAGCTTACTGGGCACCAGGGAAAGCTGGTGGCACTCATAGCAGCCTGGCCCTGTGCAGTATGATCCACCAGAGGACACAAGTCAGCTCAGGAGGAAGGACACAGCAGCAGCACAGGGGAACCTTTTGTGATTCCTGCAGTAGTGAGAAGGTGAAAGGCCTGTCCCAGGGCCAAGCCAGACCCCTGCTGCCTTCATGCACAGCTCAGGATTGAGCATTTAGGGTGTCTGTGCTCAGACACAGAGGAATAAACATCCCACTTCTACCATTCACAAGCACTGGGAGCGGCTACATCATAAGGCTCTGCAGCCCAGCCTTCTGAAGCTTTCCCAAGGAGAGCAGGGCCAGGATAGCTGATGGGCAGCAAGCCCTCTTGGTAGGTAGTGAGGGGCTCCTGTGACATCTGCTAGTGATCCAGCATGGCTCCAGCCCACAGCCTCCTCTGGGTGAAGCCACACAGCTCAGCCAGCAGCAGGGCCCCATGTTTGCAATGAACCCCACTTTGCTGGGGTACATCCTCCAGTTTGCAGTCACCACAGAGCAGCACTGGGGAGACCAGCACCCTTCAAAACAGCAGCACGGCAATGGGCCCAGGGTGCTGGGTGACGGCTGGGTGTCACCAGTCCCGTTCAGAGGGCTCCCGGTAAGGTAGCCCCAGCTGAATGAAGACATCTTTCTCAGTGGGAGTGGGCAAAGTATGACCAGACATCACCTTGACACCTCCAGGGCCCCGCACCACAGCCGAACTGAGGGCATGCTCGGATAGGCTCATGCCCTTGGTCTTGGCCAGAGCCCGCATGGAGCGGTTGAAGTGAGCTGAGCCAGTGAAGTAGAGCAGGGCACAGGCAAACTCCCCATAGGGCACCACGATGATGTCGAGCCGGCGGTGACGCCGGCCTGGCCCGGGCAGGCGACACACTCCTAGGTACTTCTTCTGCTCACCATTGTCCTCCTGACTCACCAGGTCATCCGTAAGGAAGCCTGGGGAGAGAGAACAGGCAGAGAGGAGCTGAATGGTAGAGACTGACACTCCCACGCTGAACTCCCCCACTGCCCAGACAGCAGCTGAGGTGTCTTATAACGTGCTGTGGGACCCCAGCCTCAGCCCTGACAGCCTCACAGGGACAGGAGAAGCCATGCTGAGCTGCAGCAGTACTCCTTCCTTAACACTGGGTGTGGAGCTGTCACTGGAGCAGGGCCAGGACCAGGACCAGGACCAGTACTCTTAAGGACTTACAAGACTTCTAGTCCTTCAAGGAAGTATTCACCCACCCTTCAATGAACACCATTCACCTCATTGCCTCCTCAGCCTGGCCATGCTAAGAACAGCTTTGAGCAGCATATGCCAGCCCTCAGCCCCCTTACCGCTCCTGTGGAGGCTGTCAAGCAGCTTGCTGAACACCCCACGGTGAGACTGTCCATCTGGGTGAGTGACCAGCACATCCACGTCTCCACAGGTGGGCTTCCCCCGACGGTAGGAGCCACATGCCACACACACAAGCCCAGGTTTCAGGGCCAGGGCAGCTTGTCTGACCTCCAAGAAGAGAAAAAGGGATGTATAGTCAGAGACTTGTCCCTTCATGCTTTTTTCATCAAGACAGCAAAGGATCTTGTGCCTGCCTTTGCAGCCTGTCCTGCATCTCCTGGGTCTGATACAGAGCAGACACTTAGCAGGCATGGCGAACAGTACCACCCAGGAGCTGGCCTGCTGCCAGGAGCCACATGAGTCAGGGTGATCTTCCACCCAGTCCTGCAAATGCCCAGCACACTACCACACAATACAATCATCTACTACAGTGCTACCTACCATCAGTTATCAGCTCTTGGGGGCACTGGGCTAGAGCTGGATTGGGACAAGAAGCAAGATGCAGCAATGCTGAGAAGGCAAAGTACAGCACAACCTGTCAGAGCCTTTGGTTTCTGAGACGGCAGGAATGAAGAAGTTTATCAGCTCTCTTGTGGGCCATAGTAGGCAAACCTAAGCAGCCCACAAAGAGGATCAGCTCAACATGGTCACAGGTCATGTTTCAGAAGCAGAGATGGGTTCATGAAGAGCAAGTGTCCCTTGCAGTTCACTCCTGCCAGGAGCTCTGCCCCTGCAGGTGAGCTGGGCTTCCTGACCCGGAAAAAACACAAATGTCCCAACATTTTAGACTCAACGGATGCCAACATGCTGCTGCCAGCAATCACACACATAGAATCAGAACTTTCCTTAATGCAGCCACCTCCAGGCTGGACCCCAGCTCCTGTTTTGTGCAGGATTCTGATACTTCAGTGCTAATTCTGATGGCTTAATTCATTAAATGCTTAAGAAAGGCTCCCAAGTCCCTGGACAGGAGTATTCTTAGTGTGACTGTGCCAATCACCCTGCTGGCAGCAAATAATTAGGGGCTCAGCAATCCCCAGTGATGAGGCCATCAAAGGCTGGGGTTCAGGAAGGTAGTGTCCATGCCCACAGCCCCTTGTCACTCTTGGGGATCATCCTTCATTAGCAAGAGATAAACCCATTAACCTTTGCCCCAAAGGTGCTCCAAGAAGCCATAAGCCTTTCTCATGCGGAGCAAGCCCTCCTCTGGTGTCCTTAGTCCCCTTCTGGCTTTAAATGAAGATTTCTAGAAAACTCCCAGCCCCACCTGGGAGCCTAAACGCTCCTCAGATCTCACTGTGACAGGCAGCACAGACAGTGACTAATCCCTCATTCTCTTTCTTGGGCCTGGATCAGAGGTGTGTGCTTGTGTGTGGAAGGGAGCCCAGTAATCCCATCAAGATAACAATAGACCCACTCCCAAGAGCCTGCTCCTCGACCCAGCCTGCCTGGGAAAGGGACCACTAACCACCAGGATGGCTAATCCGGCACACGGGACTGACACCTCAGCAGGAGCCTGGCAGCAGTGTATTCTTCGTGGCCAGGCCCTGTGGCCGAGTGACAGGGTCATGCTGGCTGCTGCTTCCATGGTGATCAGAGAGCACAGGGGTAGCAATGACACCGTGTTCCCCAAGCTCTCTGCTCACATTAGGGTACACTGACTTAGCACGCCATAATTCTTGAGCACCATGGCTTACTAGAAAAAGCAACACCCACCCGCAACCTGGATCCCCTTTGCTTCCAGCAATGATATCCATAGAATCTGTCCCCCCACTGACAATCAGATCAGGGGCTGCTTCCTTTGGAGAAGCAGTACCAGGGAGACATCTCAGGGGCCTTGGCTGAGAGCACACATCTCAGAGAAGATGAGAGGAAGGAAAGAAGACCTGGGAACCTACTCATTCCACCATGTCACATGCAGCCTTTTTCAAAGCAGGGTGTAGAACTGACACCTGTGAAGTATCCTTCTTTTCGCCAGGCATTCAAACTGAACCTTCCTAAGGGGCAAAGTAGGCATCTGGTGTGCCCATGGCCAAACAGAATCCCCCAGGCACTGACCCTGCTCAAGAGGAGAGGCTGAAGAGCTCAGCTATAGCAGTGAGGGATGCTTCCATAGCACACACCCTCCTGCCAGGTCTCAGCAGGTACAGCTGAGCGAGGGCTCAGGGCTGAGGTACTCACAGTGCGCTCTATTTCTGCAGCCTCCTCCCGAAGCATACGCTCCTGGAAATCTGTGTAGTGCTTCAGCCCCACAGCCTGCTGGTGGGTGAGGGTTGCCTTGGTGCGGATATCATCCAGTGTCCGGAAACCCTAGTGCAGAACATGGGGTGATATGCAAACATCTACCAAGGCTTTGCTCTTCAAATACTTCCAACAAAGACTTGGGAAGAATGTGTTTAACCTGACTCAAGTCCAGGCCAGTCACAGCTTCTGAGATCACATGCAGATCCAGTTCTTAGGTTCTGGAACCAGAACCCAAGTCTGGTTCCACAAGAAGAGATTTAGGCAATTCCACTACTCACACACACCTCCAGTCCCTACCCTGCAATGACTAGGAATCTTAACTAAACCAGACAGAAGGCTACTGTTCTTAAGGCACTGTGTTCCTACAGCTTGAAGGAAAATGGTAACACAGGTAAAGGAACAACACCCAGAATATCACAATGAAGGAAAGCCTACAGCACGAACACAAACACACAGCAAAGAATCCAGTCACAAACCAAACACTACAGGAAATCAGGCTCCATCAGCTGTGTGCTCAGGAGACAAACCAGTTTTAAAGAAGGAATCCACTCCGTGGGCTGGGCTGCTCCTGTTGGCACCATTACCTCAATCTCATTTTCACAACTTCCAGATACGGTGGATGGCTGCTTTGACAGCTGCAAGAGCCAGCTGGGCCAACAGGACAAGAACTGAATCAGGAGCTTTCATGGCCAAGATGCCCTGATTCAAGCCTGGCTCTTAGCAGCTTCATTGCCATAAGCAGTGTGAGAAGAGCTCCAAGCAGTGATGCTAAGGGAAAAGGCAGTGCGTCCCCCACTCCTCCAATCATTCAACTTTGTCCTCTACACCTACCCAAACTCAAGTCTTAGCTGGGTGCACTCCATTCACCCCAAACACACTCACAATAGGAGCCAGCTTCATAGCTTCTCCCATAAAAGCAGATTCAAATCCCACCCATGGATACTGGCAACTGGAAACTATTTGTGCAAGTCTCTACACTGAGCAGCAGTCTCCAAACCACAGCCTAAGAACCTCCTGTATAAGTCACTAAACTTACCTGCTGGTACCACATCTGAGCTGTTTTAGCCCCTGCTCCCCAGATGTTGGAAAACAACTCCAGCACTGGCACACTCTCACTGATGTGATCCAGTTTGCGCAGGTGCCCACTCTCCAAGATCTCCATGATCTTCTCTGCCATCCGTTTCCCAATCCCAGGGATTTTACAGGCTTCCTAGCAAGAAATCAGACTGGAAAAGTGAAGATCACAGACAAGCTGGGAAGCTGCTACCCACTCAGAGCCTGGTATAGCCATTTGATTAGTGACTGATAAATGGCAGGACTAGTTCCGTCTGATGGTCTCCTCTCTAGCCCAGGCTTACATAGGCTACACTGATTCAATGCTAAATGGAAAAGGACATGCATGCAGAACAGGACTGAAACACTAATACACTCAATGGCTGGATTGTCACAGTCAGTAAGGCTCACATCCAGTTAATTTGATATATTATCTCAAATGGTGGCTAGTTGCTGATTTATCTCATGAGTGCTCAGGTCTGGCCCTAAAAGAAAAGGCTTAGACTGCACTTTTCTGCTGTTCTGAAAACACTGCAGGTGGTCAGTGAATCCCAACTCGCACTTGCTACACATCTTACATCAAAGTCACCACACAGGAAGAAATTCCCAAGACAAGCCATTCCATGTACAGAAAGAGGAAGAGATCTGGCTCGTAACAGAGCTAGGATGCTGAGTTTCTCTCCCTGCTCAATCACTCTGGGAAGGTGTTTTACCTGGTAAGAGGTGACTGGTTTGTGGTAGCTCTTGAGTGCATTGATGGCTTTGGAGTAGCCCAGAGATCTCCACTTGTCCCCCTGGACAGTGTAGGCCTTTGCCAGCACTTCCAGTTTCTCTGTGATGCACTGGTTGTGATTCTCCTTCTTGCTGTTGGAGGACTGGGCACAAACCCACTTGCTGGCAGGCTGGACCACTGTGCAAGAGCTGTCACTGGTCTCATCTGATGATTTCACAGGGTAATGGCCAGAAATCAAAGCTTCCAGATCTCCCTGGGTGACACCAGCATCTTCTCCTTCACTGCCTTCATCATCAGAGTCTTTCTTTAGGGAGAGGTAGAAAATCAGTCATGTGAGAATAAGTACATGCCTCACATATGTCCCCTTGGCACAGGCTGCTCCTGAGTGTAGGAAGTCAGAGCATAACCAGCCTCCCAGGCATACAGTGCTTAAACTGCCATCTCGGGAAGTGGTTGGCTATATGCACACCATAGCTCTTCACATCTCAAGCTACACGCGCACCCTCTGAAGCTACATATGCAGCCTTTGAAGCTATATGCACATCTCACAGAGCACAAGAGACGAGACACTGCTGTCCACCTGTGATCCAAGCTCACATGCACCATCTAAATTAAGCCCCTGAGACCTAACTGAGGTAAGACACTGCTTAAGTGAGCAACTGCTGCCAGCAGCATGGTATAACAATGCTGAAATGCCTGGCTGGGATTGATCCTGACTCCTTGCTCCTTTGGGAAACCTTTCACTGGTCTGGTGGCTGCATAGACACCTCTCACATTCAGACTCCATACCTTCCACCCCATGATGCAGATGACAGAAGATAGGCACTGAACTCTGTTTTCACATTACAGACACAAAAATCTTAAGAGGGTAGTAAATTACAACCCCCTCATTTTCCCCATGGCTATCTGCAAGAGAAAAGGGGGAGGAAGGAAAGACACAAAGGACTCCACATTCCTCAGTGACAGAAGAAAGAACCAATGTATACATTTGCTGATACCCTCAGCATTAGGATGCCTCTGTGTAGACTTAAGAAACAATGAGCCTTGTCTTCAGGTAACGAACAAAAGGGGATAGAAGTGGGAAGCTGCACAGAAGCTTCGCTCACTGGGGTCCTCCTCTCTCCTGATGTATAAACACAGGAGCCCACAATGATCCAAGAGCTTCTGTGCTGTGGAAGTAACCCTGAATGGCACAGGGCTCTTTGGGATCAGTCCAGCAATTACATCCAGCACACCAAGACCTGCTATGAGTTTCTGCAGTGCATCAGCCTAACATCAGAGCCATTTCCTTAGAACCTGTGGTTCTGCTGGCTAAGCAGGTCTGCAGACACGATTCCTGCAAGATACAGAGCTGAGCCTTTAGGAAGAAGAGGTGGGATGTTTCCCTGTAATCTTGTTTTCTAACTCTGAAAACTGTTTCAGACTGAGGATTTGATAGACTAAAGTAGTTTTATTCTCCCTGAAACCCTTGAAACTCAACTCCCTTAAGACACTGTTCCCTCTAAGGGCAGCAAAGCTTCAGAGTGTTGTTGGTTAGTAAGCCCCTTAAAAGCATCTAAGTAGCATGTTATCCAACAACAACACAAAGAACTCTGCAGCTAGAGCATGCAATTCCCATCCTCTTGGTTAACATTGTCACATAAGGTAAAGGACCCCTGACTCTCTAAGCTTCACCAACAAAGCTGATGGACTCTTTACAACCACGCATGCCAAACCAACTAGACCCACTAGCTTCTAAGATACTCCAGCATCCTACAGACACTGACTTACTACAGCTGGGTGAGACTGAGATGTGCATGGTTTGCCTGGAGCACAGCATAGGAGCCAGAATAGCAGCTGAAGCCCAGTAGCTGAGACAATATGAGAGGAAGGCAGGTAGCCTGGGATAACAGCCAAGGGTTCAGCCAGTGAGGAACTGGCACTGCTTGCAAAAGCTGCCTTGCATAAAGCTACTGCATCCAGATGCCAATCATAAAGCAGTTGCTGCAGTCTGGTAACAAAGTTTCCTTACAGGAGCTTACATTCAAACACAGAACTCCCAGAGCGCCCCTGTTCACTACGAAACACTGGCACACTCATCACCTCATAGTGAAAAAGCATCCACCCAAGCTAGAAATGACTCTCTGCTTAAATGGAGGCTACTTCTAAGCTGGAATTTCAGCTTCACTGTTGTAGCTGGGTTTCAAGAGTGGCTGGTACTGTCTTTAAAGCACATTCCATGAGTTTTCCTCTCCTCCCCAAACTCACATAGTCCTAAACCTGGGACAAGGGATTTTACTGAAATGTCTACAGATATTGCTTGTGTGCACTAACAGGAAATACCATTGCTTGAGGGGATTTAAAAGAAAAAAAAAGGCAACAAGGCTTCAGACTAGCAGCTGTCTGACCACCCAACATAAACATGAGCAGAAAGCAGGGCAGATACCATAGGATCCACAGCAGTAGAAAAGATTCTTTCTCCCATTAAGTCTGAGATTTGATAATAACAATTGCCACAAAATTAAAAGTTAGAAGAAACCGCAAAGATGGGGCAACTGCAAAGATGATGCAGTTAAGAGGCAGCCAGTTCTGTCTGTAGCACACTGAATAGTAAGTCTGGGGAGAAAACATCCTCCCCACACACATATTCAAGCAAAAACCTAACTCAAAGGAGCCCTCAGTGGGCTGCCAGCTAGGGAGTTAACCACAGGGGTTTGTGATACAAGATTTGAGACTGTGTTAGAAAACAGATGCCAACATTACACAGCTGCTGCTGCTCTAAGAGGTCTGGTGTAACTTTGCTGCAGATAGATGTGAAGCCAACGGCCAAAAAGAATTCAGCAAACTTCAGCAAAAGTACAGAGAAAAGGAAGCAAGCTAACAGCAGGCTGGAGAAGCTGACTCACAGAACAGGTCACTAATAACCCAGCACAGATATTTTAAGCACACCACCACAATTGCTCAAGTGGGAACCTGATCCACTGCACATGTGTCTGAACAGGGTGCTGGCCAAGGAGTGGAGAAGGGGTCAGCATGGCTCAGGCAAGCACACAGGATGAAATATCAGAGAAAATTTCCTGAAAGAGAGATATCCTCATGCAGGAATATTCCTCAAAAAGATGCAGGGAAAACATGATAACCAGAGTGAGCCTTGACTATTTCAGCTGGAAGTGTTCTAAAGGGGACACGAATTTAAGGGATGTTTTTTTCTACTTTTAACATCTAAAAGTGATAGAGAAGCAGTAACCATGTGTACAGCCAAAGTCTACCAACACCAACCCACTGAAACATCCAAAATCCTTCCGTTTGCTGAGAAAATCTGGCACTGAATCCCTGCAGGGATGTTCTTAGCCAGGAAAAGCAGCATGCAGGATCTGTTCACAAGAAGAAGGGTCTGTGCGGGAAGCCTCACCTCAGCCAGCTGCTGCTGTCCAAAGGTGCTCAGGCCTTGCTGCGAGGCATCCTCCAACTGTGCTTTAGTATTTGTTTTCACTGCTTCCTCCTCTGCTGGGGGCTGGATCTCTTCACTGCCCAGAACCTGCTGCTGCTCCTTTTTTTGCAGTTCTCCTTCCTCCAAGTACCTGCCATGAATCAGATGTGTTAGTACAGGAGGAGAACTTATCAGCCCCCAGAAAATTGACTGAGATCATTCTGAATGTTTTGGGATGGAGCAAACAACTCACATGAACTGGGTCACAATTACTCTGCTTTTGGTTCAATTCCCTAATTTCCATCCACTTTTCTGGCCTGCAACTTCCACTCTTCATCTAACTTACTCTTAGACTCTTTCTCTAAAACTCTGCCAAAACATTTTAATCCTAACCTGTGGCTGCCTGCTGCTCCATTCCTTATTTCCTCTTGTGACTAGATGTCAATCCTCTCTCTGCAATAAGTAAGAAACAACATTTAATTCGCAGCATTTCTTAAACAGATTTCCTTGTATCACCGATAGATTAGAAAGAGACGCCTTTAGCACTTGTAACAAGTGACAGGACTCCTGTTAGCACTTCTGGGATATATTCCATGTTTTGCTACCCCACAGAATGGTAACTGGTCACAAAGTCACTAAATTTCACACCCTGTATGGGGAAAAGTGACTTTGAGTCATTCCCACAGGAGCTGCAAGGAGTTGCAGTCTGAGATTTTGAGCAGAGGTCAAATTTCAGTACTGTCCAGTTTAGGACAGAAGTGCTGTAGTGAGGAACAACATGTGGCATTTGCGTACCTGCGAGGGATAAAGACACGGTAGCCAGCAGTACTCAGCAACTTCTGGTCTCTAATGCAAGCACTCAGCCAGGATGCCTTCACTAGCTGCAACCCTGAAGGTAGCTTGGTTAATTTAAGGAGCCGAAAAGCCCGGTCACAGTCCATGTCTTCAGCCACAATGACATGTGTCACCTCCGAGGAGAGCTGGCTGTGGACAGAACCCCCGTTCTGCACAATCTGCTTGTGGAAGATCTCCGTCCTGGCTTGGCCAATGCCAGCTTGCAGCACGTAAACAGCAACTGGATTCAGCCACTCTGCTGAGGAAAACACAGGGGCAGGAGCTCAGGTGACAAGAGTAACAGTGTCCCAAACCAATGGGGCTACATATCTCACATAGGACTTGATGGCATCCACAGTGGCAGGCAGTCTTTGGGGGCACCAGTTGGACACACCAAAGCAGGCTGGCCATGACCTCTACAGAAAACACACTCAGAAGCCAGAAAAAGCCTTTGAGGGTACAGCACCTCGTTAACAAGCTGGGGTAGCAGTATTGTATTCCATGTCATGGACATGCAGGACTTACCATCAGGTATTTCTGTTCCTTCCTCTTTTGGGATCTTTGAAGGGATGCTTTTCCCTAAGTCATCTCTCACTTTCTTCCTCTTGGGAAAGGCTTTGACAATCCCCCGTGGCTCCATAGGCCTGGTGGGAAGTTTAGCTGCAACTCCTGAATACCAATAAGAAAGAGAGAGGTTGCTTAGACCAGTATTACACAAGCACAACTTCAGCTCACTCATTTTGCTCATTTGGTGGTTTGGAGGTTGGTTTTTTTGTTCTTGCTTTCCAAAAACCCTTGCCCTGAGGGAGATACCTGGAAACAAGAACTGCAGCCCCAAGGTAAGAAAATCAAAGTTAGAAATCACCAAAAAGCCATTTAAGAAGACCCTGCTAAGACAACTAACACTGAGTTCTTGCAATAGAAAGTACTCAGCATTTTGGAGCTCCTTCCTGCCAAGCCAAAAGGAGCAACTTAATTTCTCTGATATTTCTTAAGCGTGTTCCCAGGAGAGAAATGCCTCTCCTGCCAGGGCTGAAATCCAGCCACTGATGAGAAGGGATAAAACAGCTGATTGACACCAAGTGTTTCATACAGCCACAGGAGGAAACTCCCAATGTGGCTTCAGCTGGAAACAGCAAACTAATAAAGAACAACCAGCCAAGCTCAACATTGCAAAGGCAAACTTTGGAGCTTCAACTACCACTCCAGGCTATTGCAAATTCAGCTTTCCATAGCCCAAGCTACCCCTTGAATCACTGTATATCCTAACAGCACCTTCCAGCCAGCTGCAGCATCAAGTCAACGCCAACCTGGCATCCTCTCTGTGCAGCACCTTATGTTTTGCTTCGAGGTTCCTCACGCACAGACCAGCAGAAACCTGTCACATTAAACCTGGAAGAGCTGAAAATCATCCCACCTGACTGTGTTTTCTCCCTGTGGTCTCCTCCTCACCCCAGCATTAAACACAATCACCTGGAAGACCAACACAGAACTGGACTCGAGCCCTTGGTTCTGCAAGGAAGATTTTACCTTCAAGAGAGAAGAAACCCCACTATATTTCTAAATCTCAGCTTCAAACAGATGTTCCTGTTTTCAGGACATTTTGACCAAAAACCTGCTCTGAAAACAGTAATATTTAAAGAAAAACACCCCACAGTAAACTCCCCCAAGCTTCTACGTGCCCCAGCCCTTTTTAGGGCTTAGAAAAATACCTTTCCGGATAGCATTTAATTGCCTAAAACGAAGCACACATGTGAAGTTACCACGCTTGCCTTGCCAGCACCCTCAAGGCCGCGAAGGCCTCAACACCCCCAGCCCAGCGGCACCCAGCGCCTCGGGGGAAGGAAACGAGGGCCAGGGAGGGAAACGGGACCCCCCGTGCCCCGGCCTGAGAAGGGCGGAAAGAAGGCGAGACCCCCCTCCCACCAACCGGAAAGCAGCCGGAGCTCCCCATGACCGAGAAGGGAAGGGTCCCCCCGAAACCAGCCGCGGGGCGAAGGGGGCGACAGGCCACAGCGCAACACCCGCGCTCACCTACGGGCCGGGCCGGGGCGGCGGGAAGTACTTCCAGGTGGCGGCCGGAAGTGTGGGCGTTGCCGTGGCGACAGGGCCCGGTGGCCATGGCGGTGCGGAGCTGGCTGGAGAGGCTGCGGGCTGCCAGCAAGACAGCGCTGGTGCAGGACGGTAACCGCGGCGGGAGAGACCCCTTCTGCCCCAAGGAGTGCTTTGGGGTGACCCACAGCTGGCGGGGGGGAGGGTGTAAGCTCACGGGGCCTGCCCGGCTCCCGGAAAGGACGCAGGGCCGTCAGCGCAGGGACGCGGTTCCAGTCAGCGGGACGGGGCGCTAGACAGTGGGATAGGGCCATACATCCTGGGGTAGGGGTATTCCTGCTTAGCCTCACCACCCGCCTTGCCTCTAGGGAAGCGGAAGATCCACTACCTGTTCGAGGATGGGAAGGAGATGGCTGAGGAGTACGACGTGAAGACCGGTCAGTTAGTGAGTAAGTGTTGTGCTTAGCTGGCCCCAGCAGACGTGGGTCTGCACTCCTGGCACTCATCAGGAACAAATTGCCCTTGAATATTCTGGACATATGCATGCCTGCAGCTGAATGTTGTAGAGACATAAGCATGGTTCAGTTTGGACTCAAGGAGCTCGGACTTCCATGGCTTGGCAGTTTTGGTTTAGGGCAGGATCTCTCCCAAACAGGTCATCTGTCTGCTGAGAGAACTGGAGTTGTTTAGTCTGGAGAACAGAAGGGTCATGGGGGACCTTATCGCTCTCTACAACTACCTGAAAGGAGGTTGTAGTGAGGTAGGGGTATGTCTCTTCTCCCAAGTAACAAGTGATAAGACAAGAGGTAACTGGCTCAAGCTGCACCAGGGGAGGTTTAGACTGTATATAAGGAAAAATTTCTTCACAGAGAGGGCAGTGAGGCATTGGCACAGGCTGCCCAGGGCAGTGGTGGAATCACCGTCCCTGTAAGTGTTCAGAAACCATGTAGATGAGGCCCTCAGTGGCATGGTTTAATGGTGGACTTGGCAGTGCTGGGGTAATGGTTGGACTGGATCCTAAAGGTCTTTTCCAACCAAGTTGATTCTGTGACTCTGTCACAACAGACTTGGATATAATAAATGGGATTGCTGTTTTGCATAGCCAGTCTATAGCACATGCTGGGGTGAAGTAGCCTTTTTGATGGCTTCTGCAACCACAAACAAACAAGGTGTCAGTTATAGCTCTTCTCCAAAACCACATCATTTGCAGCATGAACCCCATCATGGCTTCAGCAACAAGTAGAAAAAAAGAGACACTCTTCAGGGATAGGCCAGCTAACAGATCCACTCACACCAAAGGGGAAATGGCTGGAAGTAAGATTCATCTCATCTCAGCGTGCTGCACAGCTTTGCCAGTCATCTGTTGGAGGAGTTCTTATAAAGCAAAATAATGAAAACCCTTCTTCTCCCTTCCACAGGTAGAAGATGGCGAGAGAAGAACACCCTTGGGGGCTCTGGCAAGTGGCAGGTTGAAGTGGGAGAGCCAACCTCGCCGCTCTTGGGAACACTGGAATCAGAGCTCATAAAGGAAAGCAGCTCCAATGTATGTAAGGGTCTGCAAGCACGACTGCATCTAAAGCTACCTAGCATTTTGGTTACATAAGTAGTAGCAGTAGTTGGTAGAATGCAGATCACTCAAAGCCCAAAAGACAGCCTTAACCTGCCCAGCACTCTACTACAAATCATCCCAAAGCTGTGGGGCTGGGAGAAAAAAAAAGGCTTTTTTAGGGTCCTAGGCATTTTTAGGGTCTTTAAGAGGTTTGTAGTTTCCTTAAGTAGAGAATCTATACTGCTGTGTTGGCCAGCTACTATTCTGGCTTTTGAAAGAGTAGGCTGGAAGGAAGGCCAGTGCCAGGACAAGTCAGTGGATAGACAGCAGAGGTCATGACAATGAAAGGCTGACACAGGTAGTACGTAGCAGGCTGCTCCTTAGCATAGCATGGCTTGTTTCATCTTCACATCCCTGTAGCTTAGGGGGCAGAGGTTTTAGTCTCTCACCACGTTTTCTACAGACCTGAAAATGAGAGCACAGCCCTGCACAGCAAATTGGGGGAGAGCCGGGATTGAATCCAGCAGCTCCCTAGGTAGGCAGAGCTTAGTATTCATTTGTGTGGGAAGGAGAGGCCTGGTTTGCCTGTAAGCCTGTACTTAAAGACACCCTCACTGAATACAGGCAGTGGCAGGCAGTGCCCTGGGTAAAGGCAGAGCAGTGCTAGCTCTGGGAAAGTGTTGCTCAGGCTCCCTAAAGATCCTGTGTGAAAGAAGAGCTACTCCCACGTGGTGCCTCTCAATGTAGTACAGGAAGAAGGGGACAGGGAGGAGAGGAGACAGCTGGAGGGGCCTTGTGTCCTGGGTTCAGCAGTAGCAGTCACTTTTCTCATTCTTAGTAGCTGGTGCAGTGCTGTGTTTTTGACTTTCAGCCTGGGAACAACGCTGATAACACCAATGTTTTAGTAGTTGCTCAGTAGTGTTTGCTCTGACCAAGGACTTTCTGAGTCTCATGCTCTGTCAGGGAGGAGGGGAAGCTGGAAGGAGGCAGAGACAGGACACCTGACCCAAATGGGTGTTCCATACCTCAGCACATCATGCCCAGTGTGTAAACTGGGGGCAGTTACCCAGAAGGGCTAGATCACTGCTTGGGTCAGGCTGGGTATCAGTCAGCGGTGGTGAGTGGTTATATTCCCTTGTTATTTCCTTTATCATTATCATTATTGGTGGTAGCAGTAGTGGTTTTGTGTTATACCTTAGTTACTGGACTGTTCTTATCTCAACCTGTGGGAGTTTCATTCTTTTGATTCTCCTCCCCATCCCTCAGAGTGGAAGGAGGAAGGGGGGGAGAGTGAGTGATCAGCTGTGTGGTTCTGGGTTGCTGGCTGGGCTTAAACTACAACATGATGAGTGCATCATGGGCTTAAACCACAACATGAATGAGTGGCTCTACTGAAGCCCAGACAAAGCAAAGTTAACAGTTTGTAATCCACACCTTATGTTATATATTGCTTTTCTGGGCAGTAATTTACTTGTGAAGTGCTACCCATTGAGCCTGATTCAGTGTCTATGACAGTGATAGAGTAAGTTGCTTTTCAAGTTCCCAGACCAAGAGGGAAAGAAAGAAATCTACTGAGTTTTGAGTCCTCTAATAATCATTGAAAAATTTATCTGCAAAAAGACACCAAAGTCCACTATAAGACGGAATTCAAAGTCATTGTTTGAAATTCTGTCTCATAATACACATGCAAATCTTTTGACTTTATTTTCTTTAGAGGAATACAAAATACAGCTTCAGTGATGCCTCAGAATGAGCTATCATAAACCTTTCAAAATTTAAGTTTCATAAGACAAATATATTTCCTTATAACAAAAGGAAAAATGGTATCTTTGGTAGATGAAAGGATGCATGTATGAACTTCTTGTGTCTGCTAATTGCTGCACATACTGCAGCGTGTTTCCTAATTGCTACCATCCTACTTTCTCTCTGGTAATTCATTTAGTGTTAGCTGAATTTCAGTTTCCAAGAATACCTGTGTTGTATGCTGGTTGATTTGGAGGTTTTATTGGTCTTGTTGTTACATGGTTTTCTATTTGCCTTAGTTGTTTCTGTGTCTGATCAAATCTGGCAAGTAATTTTTTTTTGTTTCAGAAAGACTTCAATAAATTGCCACTTATTATTGGGATGTGAAAGCCATCAAATAGTTAAAAAAAAATATAATGTCGTGATTGTCTCATAACATTGGAAAGATAATTTCTGGTCACTCTTTCCCCTTCAGTCTTTTCCTGTCATGCTCACTTTTTGAAAGTTTTGTCCATTTCTGTACTCCATTTCATTCCATCATCAGGCAAAGAAGAGAAGCCAATTAGCAGCAAAAGTTTGTTTAATCAATTGCTGGACTAGTTTTGCAACAAACTTTTCATTAGCAGGTTCCGTAGAGTAATCATCAGTCCACATGAACACTAATATACTCCGTGACACCAGTGAGGCTTTCTTTGTCCTAATTCAGGATTCAACACTTCAAATACCTAGCTGCGTTATGAGACATTGCTTATTAATATACCACTGATATATCTTTCTACATGGAAAATATTTATTTTTGTGCTAATTATCCTCAGCATCCTTAGAAGTTTTGTCAGCAAGAGCCTTATAAAGTCAGTGGCTCAGCTGTCCGTTTGAGCAGAGACTCAAGGACATGGATCTGAGCAAAAGACTGCAAGATCAGAAGATATATAAAAAAAAAGTAAAAAATTTTCTGAAGAACAGTATGGTTGAGGGAGTTAAAAAAGACATAAGACACTGAAGAGCAGGGAGCACTCTTAGAAGCTGCCAAACTTGGATTAGCAAGAAAGACCTTTTTAGTTAGATTAGTTTTGCTTCAGGGAAAGGAAACTGAACTTTTAAGAGGTGGAATTGTAATCCTGCAGGGTAAAAGCCCTGGTTGAGCAGTGGGGGAGTGAGTCCTCCCTGGAGAGCACCGCACACATCCTGTAACATGGTTTTGAAACTGTGGAAACTGCAGACTTTTGATGGTAAGATGAAATGAACAGTGTTGCTCTGCTGTCACAAAAATCAAGAGTTACAGTGTTTTTAATTGCAAAGTTTAAATCATTCTATATTTCATACTGAGCACAGTCTTTTCTGACCACTTCACTTTTTTTAACTTTTTTTTTTTCCTAACATTGAGGAAGGGTTTGGACACTTCATGCAGGGGACAAAAAGAGTTTATTGATTTTCATATATGGAAAGCATTATAAACCACCATGAAATTAAGAACTGTGGCTTAGATAGCTACAATACATAGGCATTGTTAGAGGTCTCTGGAGACCCTACATAGGGAGGTGATGAAAGCCTTTTTTTTGGAAAATACGTGGACAATGGAGATGAAGATGACCAGACCACCAGATCCACATGTTGAGCCATTCCACAGTTTGGGAGGGGAAAGGCCCATCCTCCTTATGAAGCAGCATCAGTGTCTTCTGGGCTCGGACCACAGTGTTCTCCAGCATCCTTTCCAGCTCTCCAACAGTCAGCTTCTGGTCTCCCAGCCCCAGGATCAGGATGCAGTCAGCCTGCCAGATGCAGCGTTGGGTCCAGGGTGTGAGAGTGCTGTCTGTTTGGTAGAGCACAATGTGGTTGATGTCATGCTGTTGTCCCAACCAGCTGTTTAGTCTGTATTCATGGATACTGTCCAGTGCAGCAGCACGAAGTCGCTGTAAATGCATCAAATCCTCAGGGTATCTTGTCAGGAAGCTCATCTTACTTGTAATCCAGAATTGCTTGTAGAGTTCGTAGTTAATGGTGAAAACGTGTTTTGTATCAGACTGATAGTTACATAAAAAATGACAGGTGATTTTTAAAACTCACATTTTATCTTTTAATTTCTTGCTGAAACTCTAATGGCAATCACAACAGGTTTTCTCCAAGCTATTTCCCATTCCCCTGCAGCATTCTAGCTCAGCATCATAGAGTGATGTCCTGTAACTGGCTGCAGTAAAATAACTTTCATTCCACGTTTTCTGGTGTATTGCTGTTTAGCAGTTCTTTGCATTTATTGTTTTGGGTGTTGGGAACTGACCCTTTATGGTACCTTTGAGGCACCATCACCTGTTGCAGAAGGGAGACTGTGAGATGCAGAGTAACTGAGTTATTCTCTGTGTGTGAGAAATGGAAATGCTGTAGCAGGGAACCAGCAGCACAGGTTTATAGTGATGGAGAATTAAAAAGGAATTTGGTGGAGGACTGAAGTAATTTGATCAGTGGGTGAGCCTGGTGTTGGAAACACAGGATACTTCATTAGTAACTAGGTTTTATCAGCTCTATACAAGTCAGTTCTGTGCTTTATAGCTAATCAACATTGCAGAGGATGTGCTGTTGTTTCTTTACCTGTGGGCTTGAGGATTACAAGCACTAAACAATTCTTTCTGACATAATTTCATTGCGCCTCCATGCTATCTGACAGTACAGATCCCAATTCCTTCCAAACATAAATCCTCATGGAAATTTTCTCATAGATAAATGTTAGTATAAAACTTGCTGCAAAATAAGTAAAATCTGAAACTTCTGGAAACAGCATCTCCCCATCTCAGCTATAACAGCACATATTAGTCAAAGATAGTAATCAGAATGTTCTGGGATATTTTTTAGTGGTTTTTAAGTATGTTGTGGGAAATACATATCCACAAAAGACACTTTATCCAGGCATCTACCGTACAATTTAAAACCAAATAACCTTTCCTGAGATTTGAGAGAAACTTGTCAAGTGTCCATACAGATGCTTTTACAGATGCTAAGTGAGATTTTTGTGGCATTTTTGCGATTAAATCAACTTTAATGAAACCTTCCAACATATAAGGAAGCTGCTTCTTTCACCTGTGGGAAGAGCAAAATCTCATAGAATAGCAGAAATACTTTCTGCTGATGAAAGTGGCTTATAAAAGGTGGA
This sequence comes from Loriculus beryllinus, assembly GCA_039877255.1. Taxonomy (NCBI): domain Eukaryota; kingdom Metazoa; phylum Chordata; class Aves; order Psittaciformes; family Psittacidae; genus Loriculus; species Loriculus beryllinus. The sequence continues at coordinate 23,345 of JBCJKH010022196.1, forward strand.
AGCAAGGACAGGCCATCTGGAGTGAATACAGGGGTGTTGTCCGGAAAGCTAGGGACCAGGGGTGGAAAGCTAAGGCTCAGTTAGAATTAAACTTGGCTAGGGATGTTAAGGACAACAAAAAGGGATTCTGTAGGTACATTGTGAATAAAAGACAGACCAGGGACAACGTATGCTGCCTCCAGAAACTGTTGGGTGAACTGGCTACCCAGGATTGGAGAAGGCTGAAGTTCTGAATGACTTCCTTGCCTCGGTCTTCAATGGCAAAAGCTCTGACCACACCACCCAAGTCTCGGAAGGCAGACACGAGGACTGTGATAAGGAAGACCTTGGGCCCACTGTAGGAGAGGATCCAGTTCGAGATCATCTTAAGAACCTCAACGTGCACAAGTGCATGGGACTTGATGAAATCCATCCATGGGTCCGAAGGAGCTGGTGAATGAAGTTGCACAACCACTGGCCATCATATTTGAAAAATCATGGGAGTCAGGTGACATTCCCGACGACTGGAAAAAGGGAAATATAACCCCCATTTTCAAGAAGGGGAAAATGGATGACCCGGGGAACCACAGACCAGTCAGTCTCACCTCTGTGCCTGGCAAAATCTTGAGAGCAGATTCTCCTGGAAGGCATGCTAAGGCACATGAAAAACAATGAGTTGCTTGGTGACAGCCAGCATGGCTTCACTAAGGGGAAAT
>JBCJKH010022199.1:2847-17865 GCA_039877255.1 Loriculus beryllinus
GGCAGTAGTTGATAAGAGCATCTCACTGCAGTTAACAGGAGTGGACAAATTTTGTCCTAATGGCTACAGATGCTGACTGTGGAGGCAGACAGTTAATATTGCTAAAGCACTAGAAAATTTGAATTAAAATTGTAGCGGATGCTATGATTTATTAACATCAGCATTTTGTGCCTTCTCTTCCGCAGAAATATGATGAAATCACTGCAGACCCCTCTGTCCCCCCTCCTGCAGCCCCGCTCTGTCTCGCCGGCTGTCCGCCAGCGCCCTTCGCAGCCGCTCGCAGCGCTTCCCCGAGGCTTCCCTCTGGGGCAACCCCGCAGAGGGGCTGGCGAGCAGCGGCACCGGACCTGGGGGGCACAGAGGTGAGATGCGGAGCCTCCGAGCTCCTCCGCGCCCCGCCCCGGCCCGCCCCGGTCCCGGGCGGCCAATGCGCGTTAGGGGGAGGCAGAGCCGGGGAAACATCAAACCCAACTTTCTCACCTTGAAGGGCATCAGGAGCTTCCAATGCTTTCCCTCCAGCTGCCCTCTCCTCCAGCCCGTCCTCCCCCGCAGGGCCCTCCGACGGCTCGGGCTTCCCCCGACGGCTCGGGCTTCCCCCGACGGCTGCCGACTGCTCCCCGAGGAGGAGAGCGCCGAGTAGGTGTGCTCCACCGGCAACGGTCCTGCTCGGTCCCTGCCGCCTGGGGAGCCGGCTGCGGGCAGCGGCAGCGCAGCGGGGCTCGATGCAGCAGTCATGGGGCGCGGGGCAGCCCTCGGACCGCGGCTGCTGCTGGCAGCGATGCTGATTTCGCTCTGCCTTGACGCCGCCGGCGGCACCTGGATGTGAGTAGCTGGGTGCGGGATGGGGTGGCTGCGCGGCGCCCGTCCGTCCCCTCGGGACCCTAAGCTGACGAGGGGGCTGCTTCTGCAGGTGGCTGGGCATCGCCGCCGCCGGCGGGCCGGAGAAGCCGGGCTGCGCCAGCCCGCCGCTGAGCAGCCGGCAGCAGGAGCTGTGCAAGCAGAAGCCGGAGCTGGTGCCCGCCATCCGGGAGGGAGCGCGCCTGGGCCTCCAGGAGTGCCGCAGCCAGTTCCGACACGAGCGCTGGGACTGCCGTCCGCAGCCCACAGCCCGCCGAGGACCCGCCGCCACCGCTGCCGCCTTCGGGCACCAGCTCAGCAGCGGTGAGTGTCTGCCCCGCCGGGGCAGCAGGTGCCGGCGGGGGACCGGGCTCCGGTGGGGCGGGCGCAGGGACCGGGAGTCTTAGTGGGAGGTTACCGCGTCCGCCCCGGGAACCTGACACAGGTACATGAAGCGCAGGGAGCAGACGCAGCCTACCATCGCATTTCCAAAATCGTTGTTCCTTATTGTAATTTTGCTTAATAGGTGCGAGGATGACAGCGCCTTTAACTAGATCTACTTAACTGTGTTGAAATGTTGTTATTCTTAGACTGATGTCGGCTTTATCCCCTTATGTCATAATTACTCAATGAGTGGGGTAATGACACATAGTATTTTGGAAAGGTCACTTCGTTGCAGGTAAAAATCTGCTCACAACACTGTATGCAATGTGAATTACTTTAAAATGTGCTCAATTACGTGGTATTGCTCAGCACAGCAAGACCGGAGCTGCTTGAAAGCACTAGAGCTAATGATAGAATTGCTGAAATTCAGACTGAAATTGGGACACTTTGTTTGTATCAGGTGGCAGGTCTTGATCCTGCAAGTTTATTTTGAGCACCCTGCTCGATGATTTTGGTGCTGGCATTTATGTGAACTGAACTATTTTACTGCTTCATTTTGTATTTGTACATTCTTCACCTTACACAGCGACAGTGGAAAAGAAACAAACATTAACCGCAACAATGTAAAATGTGCAATAAAAATTGACACATATTCCAAAAACGTAAAGAAAATAAACAAAAGAAAAGCAGGGAGCAGTTTACCCTACTGCATGTAGTCATACATGTTGTATGTCAGTCCCTCTGTCCAGTTGGAAGGACTGTTCCTGCAGACCCATAAATGAACAGCACTACTAACCCACAGAGCATCACTAGTATGTTCTGTTGAAGCATTTCATGAGGTTGCCAGCACCACAGATGAGTATGAACAGGAGAAACAAACAGGAACTTTTCTGCCTGTGAGCAGAAACTTGGGAGACTGGAAATAACACATTGTTTTTACAGCAGTGAAAATTTGTACAGTGAAATTTCAGTTACAGTTAATGGCCAGTCATTGACTTTCAGTTTGCTTAGAGAGTATACATCTTGCTTAACACATTTACAGAGCTGTGCTACAGTATGTAAGCAGTCTCAGAGCCTAAGAGGCCCAGGCAGATCCCTCCATGATTCTTCTGAGGTACAGCCTAACAGTTAAAGGGTTTTTAAACTGCTGTCTTTTCCATGGGCAGCTTATTCTAGGAAAAGCACATGGCCTAAGTGTCCTTGTGCCATTCTGATTTCTGCCTTGTTTAAGGTTCTTGGTGCTGTTTGCAACCTTTGTGAATTAGAACAACCTCGATATTTACTAAACTTAGCATGAGGTAAGTTCTGGCTCTATACCAAAGTAACCTGGGATTGTGACAGCTTCAGGTTCCTCCTCTGAGGTCTGAACTAACCTTTTCTTCTTCAAATGAATGTGAATAGTGAAAATCAGTTTGGAGAGTGATAGGGTTGGGGTACGGTTCGTTTGGGGGTTGATTTTTATTATTATTATTATTATTAAAAGCAAATTGGCTTAAAAGTTTTTGTGGTGAATAAAGTTCCCAACCAGATTTAGAAAGGAGTTACCAAAACTTACATGGTGCAAGCAGCCAGAAACAGCACCATTAATAGCCCTGTCATGCAAAGAGGCCTTGAAGTCTTTTTTGGATGTGAATATCCACTGCTTTAAAGAAGTTAACTCTACAGACCAAGCTGTGATGGCTTTAAACTTGTAACTGTTCCCTTTTAATAACAGTCTGGCTTGTAAAATCGCTTTCTAGAGCTTTGCTATGGAGGTAATCAGAGGGAGTGATGGAGTAACATACCCGCACCTTGCTTTGTAGGCACGAAGGAGACCGCGTTCATATCAGCAGTGACATCGGCGGGCCTCGTGCATTCGGTGACACGGTCGTGCAGCGCAGGAAACGTGACTGAGTGTTCCTGCGACACGAACCTGCGGCACGGCGGCTCGGCCATCGAGGGCTGGCACTGGGGCGGCTGCTCCGACGACATCCACTATGGAATGTCATTCAGCAGAAAGTTCCTGGACATGCCCATTAAAAACGTAACGGGCAGGAGCGGGTTGGTGGCGATGAACCTGCACAACAACGAGGCTGGGAGGCAGGTACGTGTCACTGTTCAGAAATGGCAGCAATTCCTTGTTCACCTTCATTGACAAAATGGCATCAATTAAACAAGGCTTGTCCCTAACTGCAGATACAAATGGGGCCAGTGGCAAGAGCAGCACTAAAGTCACCAATGCAAACATGTACAGCGTTGGAATCAGAGCTGGTTTTATACAGATAACTAAACTCCACAAGTTAAAATTAAATTCACAAAGTAAGAATTGCATCCAGAGTGCTAATCAGAGTTACCTTAAGTAGGTATTTGATACTCTGTAGCAAACTTGAAATGTTATCAGCATAGTGCATTAGGAGCTTTTTCACTGATTATTCCACTGTTATCATGGTCCGCTTTTTTATTTCCGCATTTAATTTAATACTGAATTAGCAGGCAGACAGGACATGAGGCATCATTGCTCATACATAGTCTTGGGTCTGTGCCTGAGAGTAGAAGTCTAAAATCATTCAGAAGAAATCAAGAGTTAACCTCTTTAAGAAGGTTGGATGGAAATGATGTCTCTGTTTTAAAGCAGCCCATTGGTTAGGGCACTTATCTGAGAAGTGAGAGGAGACTGGCTTCAGATAGCTCTTCTTCAGCTTAAAGGACTTCAAATCCATGCTTGCAGAGGAAATGTGTGTGTGTATGTGTGTGACACTGGGTCCTCCTGTCTTGGTTTGAAAACAGTGATGAATGGGAGCAGAAACAGCCAGTGTAGTGTGAGTCTATAAACTAGTGCTTGGGGCTTACACCTGGAATAGCAGAGACCTGGATTCTAGTTCTTGCTTTAAAATCACTTTCTTTGCTTTACCTTGGACTTTTTAACTTCATGTTTAATGGGTCTCTCTGGCCCCATAATACCTTAAATCTGTTCTACTCAGTGACACAGCTGTAACAAAAGAAAAGACAAGACACCCTCTGGTTTTGGCTACATATATTGATGGACTCCATTGTAACTCAGTAATTTCCTGCAGCCAAAAGCAGCATCAGTGGGTTCTACTGAAAATAACTGCTCTATCTGCCATAGACGGGGAAGAGCCTTGGTGATATTGCTGCAAAATATTCTAATTTAAACTAATTTTTACAGTTTACAAGGTTATATATGTTATTTAATTTAATTAAGTTGGAAAACCAGAAAATCTGCCAGGGACATAGGCCCTTTTTAAGACTGAAATACAAGAAGCAAACTTTGAACCTAGAGTAAACTGAGAACAATTACTGTGAGTCTAATTTGATATCAGTCAGTGAAATCATTTCCAAGGAAAGGTGGTTGGTATTGTGTAGTAGAGAATGTTGATAAGATGCAGAAGATTAAGTGGTCATTCTTTAGGAAAAGAGCAAAGGGTAATTAATCATATTTGTAGAGAGAGATAGGCTGTGTGGAAACCTCATAGCAGTCTTCCAATATCTGAAGGGGGCCTACAGGGATACTGGAGAGGGACTGTTCATCAGGGACTGTAGTGACAGGACAAGAGGGAATGGGTTTAAACTTAAACAGGGGAAGTTTAGGCTGGATATAAGGAAGAAATTCTTTACTGTGAGGGTGGTGAGGCACTGGAATGGGTTGCCCAAAGAAGTGGTAAATGCTCCATCCCTGTCAGTGTTCAAGGCCAGGTTGGACGGAGCCTTGGGTGACAGGGCCTAGTTTGAGGCATCCCTGCCCATGACAGGGATGTTGGAACTTGATGATCTGAAGGTTTTTATTCTATGATTCTATGATTCTATAGTTAACCCAGCACCTCCAGCAAGCCTGAAAGGCCAGAAGACACTTATTTTACTGATTTTGATTCAATGGTGTATTTGTTGTTCGTTACCTTGGAAGAAAATATGCAGAGTATTTAGTCAGCTTCCATGCATAAATATTTTGTAACTTAATGGCAAACTATAGGATAAAGCAAATATTTTTGACTGCTGTCCAGAGTGAAAGAGACTGTTTATTGTTGGTACTTGGAATTTCTAACAGCAATATCAGTTGAAGTAAGTTTAGAGAACTCTTCTGTAGGTCCAAAATCCTTAACTCGGAGATGTTGGATAATGCTGACCTTCATGTTTGGGAGCTTACAAGAAGGATGTTTTGCAATATATTTTGTTACCTTATGACCTTTTGTAATAAATGCTATCATGTTCCTGGTTCTGTGTCTTGCAAGAGCAGTCTTCCAGGCAAAATACTTCCGTGTTTGTTTGGAGTTACTAATGGAACTGGTATGTGCAGAATTCTCTTGTTACTTTCCCATTTCTGTACAAAATGCTATTTCTACATCTCTTAGTTAAATCCAAAATATATAAACTTTGAAACAGTAAGAATCCTTTTACTGAGTTATCCTTTGTTTAGAAGCTAATGTGAACCTCAGAAGGTACCAATTTCAGTTGTTATTCTGCCACAAGATAAATGTTCATCTTTTAGCCCTGTAATGTTCAGCATACTTGTATGTGCATATGTGAGTCATGCAACTCTGCTCCTTACATAAAGGTATAAAGGCGAGTCAGGCACTGTGGCTTGACTATTATTGTAGTAGTATCTTTTTGCTGATAGAAGAATTCTGCTTAGTTTTCCAGTTGTGGAAATCTATTTGATCTGCAGGGCTTGTGTTCTCACACTGACGTAGCTTGGTTCATCAGAGAGTTTTACTGATACTTGTGGGTTGGTAACAGACCTGCCAGTGGTCTGCAACCATTCTTAGGTGCTGTACCTCCAGTAGGACATGTGCTTGTCTTCATGAATAGTCCTATTAGTTCTACCAGTGGGTTGAATTAGGCTGTTTGATTATAGGCATTAGCTTCTATTGCAAAACAAGTACTATCAGGCCCTGTCTCACAGCTGAGTACACTGCCTACAAACAGAGAGCTTAGCTTGGAGATATTAAGCATTAATTGACATTAAGAGGTATACAAACTGTAATCCCAGTGACTTTCCTTCACTGCAGACCAATCTCAGTTCCACACTGGTCATTTCTCACAAGCAGTCAGCCAGTTTCATGATCCGCCAGAGAAAACCAAAAACCTGTCCCATCTTACACAGGACACATCTATCCACCATGTTTCTGTGAGTAACAGTACTCCTTTGAAGTTCTCTATGAAATTCTGTTCCTTAGAGAGAATCCTCTCACAGTTTCACAAGTAACTGGAAAGATATGTCAATCTAAAGGTGTGACACAGAGCACTGTTTGTGGAGTCAGTCTGGAAGTCACACTTACAGTAATTCTGCGAATCCCAGTAACTCTGTGCATCGCTGTAACTGTGCACTGCTGAGACAGGTGTGTGTTCAGCCATGTCCCACCAGAAGGCTGCCTTGACTCTATAGGCACCATCTTAGGTTTGCTTGCAAGGAAACAGCAAGAGAAGATCCCTAGTACCCGAATTTTGCTAGATGTTCAACTATAAGGGTTTGTCCGTTAAAGATTTCATGGCAACCTGAGATCCAGTGTCATGTTTTATCATCAGTCAAAGCAAAACGTCAGCTCCCTGTGCTGGCAATAGAGACAACGCAAAATATATTGGGGTCCAATCAGACAACTTGCCTATCCTGGCAGCTGGGAAGCAACAGGCTGGGATCATGCACAATTCTGATGACACCATAAATCATTCTGAAACAGGGTGCATCAAAGGATTCATCTGATCACCCATCACTGCTAATATATGTTGCATTTTTAATGATATATTTTGATATCAACCTGAGACTTCAACATCAGTTTCTGCTCCTGTTTATAAACTGCTGGGCTATTTGCCCACATGGAAGCAACTCAACCTTAGCACCTAGCAGACATGTCCAGTGCTTCCCAGACAATTTCTGGATCCTTCTGCCTCATCCATGTTTTACTATGCCTGATTCTATCAGACTTGAAATTACACTTCTTTCCTCAAACCAAACTGTATATTCTTCCCCTGTTGTTTCTTCCCTAATTACAACCCTGTCATACTGCAGTGAAAATAAGGATTACAACTGTAACCTTATAAATCCTATGTACAATGTGATTTCAGACTACTCAGAGATTCTGGTTAGTTGCCTTTGAATAAATAACTAGTTGTTAGAAATTGGAAAATACTATTAAATCCCTTCTGGTTTTAGATCATGTGTAAAATTTACGTTTTGATATCATGTTTGTCTTTTCCTTGACATTTTATTAGATTATCTGTGTTCTAACAATGACTTTCTATCCTTGGACATCAAATTCTTGTCTTCCTCAGTCCCTGTCAGTCTTAATGATACATATTCTGACTAGCCAGTGATTTCCTTACTGATAGATTTTTGAGATTATTGATAGATACTTGAGATACAAGCACAAGGTCAAGTCTGTCTATTAAACAGAAACTAACCTGGGAAGGAGAGAAGATAGGTATCTAAAAGAATTACAGCCAGTTGATTTGCCACTGAAAAAATCTGCGTGTGCTCTGAGGTGAGGGTCTGCTTTTTGCAAAGTTCTTAATGTTTCTTCCAGGATAGAGAAAAATCTCCAATCCCAGAAGCAATCTACAGTATCTAGAAATATCATCTCCTATACTGGTGTATCACTTCACCAGGCTGAGTTTGCAAAGGCTAATGGCTGTTCTAGGTCAGGGCATACACCTGTTCTTTGTAGATAATGGTTCTTTAAGTGCCTTGTTTGGCTTCTGCAGTAACCTCTACCAACAAATAGGTCCTGTTCAGTCTCCAAAGAAAGATGTGACTCTAAGCACTTTGGTCATGTACGTTTCTAATAATGTTTGTAGAGTTATATGCAAATACCAGCTTGGGCTTGTGTCAATATCTTTGAGGCAGAACGTGTCAGGAGGCCTCGACTCCCACTTGAAATCAATGGATTTAACCACGTTGGACTCGTCCCAGACTTCAGAGACCACATTCCCCAGGATGAAAAGTGCCAGTTTAACACACAGGGTAGAAACTGCTTATTTTATGTGCTCCATGCCCTGACTAGATCTGAAACTTTTGCATTTGTGCTGCCCAAGCTACAGATAAGCAGCCTGGTTTGAGTTTATTTCTGGTCCTGAATAAGGTCAGTAGAACTCGGTAGGATTTCAGGGCTCTGATCTCAGCGCAGAATCAAAACTTAGGAACAGGCAAATGAAACTACTTTCACAGGGGAAAACAGAGGAGAGTCTTAGGTGGATTTGTCTTCTGCTCTTTTCCTTCCCTAGGACAGTTTGACAGAGATTGGCCTCAGTTAATGTTTGTGGGGACTGTGGGATAAATGAAGGTTTAGGGTGAAATTTAATAAACATCATGAAGTTGGAGGAGAGGGGATGGGTGGTGTCTTCCCCGTTTTTTGGGAAATACTTGCTCCTCCACAGAAGAATAATTTTAATCTGCATTGGCCTTTCTGCATGAAGAGCTTCAAGATAAAATTCTTATAAGTTAATTTAAAATTCACTCTTTCTGTTAAATTTCCCAGTTGCCTCGATTGTGGAGATTAAATAAGGGGTGGGGAGAGGTGGAAATGCTAGCAAACATGGGCTTTCCACACCATTAACCAACGGCTCATGTGTCTCATGAGTCTATAGGATGGCTCCAGAGAGTATGTTAATGGAAAGGTAAAATAAAGCAAAAATTATGATACCTTGTCCTTGTGCTGTATCTGTGCAAGCAACAATTTTTCTGTGCACTTTTACAAACTCTAATGTGAGATGTGTCACAAACCTAACTGAATAATGTTATGACAATTAGATATTCTAGAAGGAAGTATACTGATTGTCTGCTGACTGAGTTGCAGTCCCAGATAAAGGAAGTTACTGCTTGTTTACAGATTCCAGCTCTTTGAGGCTGGGTCTTCTATAAACTGAGTCAAAATACTTGTGTGTTGCAAAAGCTCAACACAGGCTGCAGATTCCCAGTTACTGTTCAGCCCAGTGCTGACTTTTGCTTGGGCATAGAAAAATAGCCCATGTCAGGGTATTCTAATGTTTGTAATAACTGTGGAAATCTTGCTAAAACACTGGGAGTTATGAAAATAGTATGAATGAATAGCAGTATTATGATACTATGATATTATGACTACTATTGGCTACTTATGATGACTACTATTATGATAGTAGTAGTATGAATACCAAATGGTGTTAAATAGAGCCATTATTCAACTGAAAACACTAGAAACCCATGGTAGTACTAGTATGCCTATATTACATGATCAGAACTTCATCCTGTAAGTGAGAAGCATCTGAGATTTACTCCAGAATATTGAGTTCAGAACACCTCTGCTGCACTATAGTGGCTCCTTTGATAGACTTCATATGGAGCTCAGACATGTGGGCATTCTCTTGCTATTCCAACACAGGTCTGCCCTGAGGAGCCTGCAGCCTGTATGCTGCCCTGCTTTGGATGCTGAGCCACACTGGTCGCACACTTGTGCAACCTCAAGCCAGTCCCCTGGCCTTAGTTGCATACTGTGTTGTGAATGTTTAGTGATCTTGATGGTAGCTTCAAGGCACCCTCAAAAGATGACATAGACCTGCCCAGTAAATGATTTCCAACACAGGAACAGTGCCATTACCTGTCCCATCCCTTCTCCCTCTCCTGCTTTTCCCCTCAAGGGCTGTTTGCATTCCAGCAGTGGGAGGAGTGACACAGGACCTGTTGCTTCAGGTATTTCAGAGCCTCCAAAATGAAAAGCCATCCAGAAATACAAGCTTTTCTTATTATGATTTGATATTGCTATGTAATTGCCATTGCAAAGTGCAAATGTAGATCACTTCTGAAGATCAGGCTTCTCATAGTGGGGGTTTGGAGTTGGAAACCTGATTTCTAACATGTATCCTCCTGTGCTCTGGCTTCTCCACCACTGAAATGGCAATGGCAGCTGTAATACTTTGAGACCTCTGTGTTACTGATGCCAGGCAGTATTCCTAATTAACAAAGGATCACATCCAAATGTCGTTCTCTGCTTTGATTTCAGGCTGTAGCGAAGCTGATGTCAGTGGATTGCCGTTGTCATGGTGTTTCTGGGTCCTGTGCTGTGAAAACTTGTTGGAAAACAATGTCCTCCTTTGAAAAGATTGGGCGTTTTTTAAAGGATAAGTATGAAAACAGCATACAAATATCAGACAGACTGAAAAAAAAGCTACGCAGGAAAGAGAAAAGCCAACGAAAAATACCAATTGGGAAAGAAGACCTGTTGTATGTGAACAAATCACCCAACTACTGTGTCGAAGACCCAAAACTGGGGATCCCTGGAACTCAGGGAAGGGAATGTAACCGCACCTCGGAGGGGCCTGACGGCTGCAACCTCCTCTGCTGCGGGCGTGGGTACAACACCCATGTTGTCAGGCACGTGGAGAGGTGTGAGTGCAAGTTTGTGTGGTGCTGCTATGTGCGCTGCAGGAGATGCGAGACCATGACCGATGTACACACCTGCAAATAGGTACAGAGAACGCACCAACCATCCTGCACTGTTTGGTACACACAACTGCCGCACCGGCAGCAGTTACTCTTGCCATGTGGAATTGCAGGAGGAGCAGCCTCAGGGGGAATAGACATTACCAAACAACGGGTAGCCCAAGCATTTGGTGTATGCAGAGCAGCCAAGCAAGCAGCAGCCTGCACACAGGTACAGCTAAAACAGCAAAAAAGGACTCCTGATGACACCTTTGAACATGTAAATCCATAAGCAGGGACAGACTCTGAACTTTCCAAGTACTTAATAGCCACAACGTCCTGAAGATCCATGTAGTCGGTAGGTACAGTGGAGAAAACTCAAGATCTTATTAGTCAGAGACTGAAGAGTAGGAGGGTGTGTAAGATACATGTGTACGTAAGATATCAACATTAGAGATAATCCTTACGTCTGTATTTTTAAAACTGGGGCTTGATGGACCCACTAGATGGTTCATTTCTGCAGGCTTTAGAGAGAAAAAGCAAAGATAGGGGAAATGTTCTGCTGTTGACCATAAAACCTTTGCTTTGCAACTGTTCAGAAAGCTGTCTTGCAGGAAACCATCTGCCACTGGGAAACATGCATGACTGCCAAGAGCCAGGCACTGCCTGGGTAGAGGAGAGGGTCCACTGGTGTGGAGCAAGCTGTGTCCAGAGTAGACAGGCTGGAGCACAGCTTGAGGAACATGGATGGTGTGCCTTGGGATTTTTCATAGGTTGTCTTTCAAACGGAAAAAGGACAGGTCTGAGGAAGGCCACAAATGCAGTTTGGTATTTAAAGGAAATAAAATCCTTTGCAGGCATTTCCTCAGTATCTGAACACATCATTTGCGAGTCAGTCGGTCATTGCCCACTGTTGGACTGTATGCAACAACCTGCCATATTCAACCATCTCGCTGGTGGTTCACCGTCATCTTCACAAATAACCATGTGAGATTCAGCCCAAAGAAATCTGCCATAAAGTGAAGTGGTTTCCTAAGCATTACTTTCTCTTATAGGACCCAAAGCTAGAGCTTCTCATTAGTCTGCACCCTAAGCAAGTTCAATGCACAATGTATTTCACGGATTGACTCACACCACTAAAATACTTAAACTGTCATTTGTAACATTTTTTCCACTTCCATATGTTGTCTCAACTTCATTTTACAGCTGTGAAAAGTTGTTTATTTTTATGCAGTGATTTAATGCCAGGTTTAAAAAGCATCATGTAAAAGGATTTCTGTTGTTTAAATGTGCAAAGACCTATTTTTGATAAGACAAGAAAATTTATATTTTGTAAATATTTAAATTATGCAAGTTATGTAAAAGGTTCCCAAAACTAATGTGATAAGACCACAGCCTTTGACATTTATTGGTTAGATATTTGTTACTGTTATAGTAGCCTTTAAGTGATTTTTAATTGCATGTGCAAGGGGGAAATTAGTCAGCAAATTACGTAAATGTTCTCTTTTTTTACCATCAGGGTGGTTATAATTATTGTAGTTAATGCACACTTATGAGAAACACTTACTATGATTTTCTAAATGATCAGATAATACTCTGTATACTGTTTTTATTCATTTAAATCCATTTTACAAACAGTGAAATCCCAGCTGTAGTGGTAAGTGCAGAACTCCCGCTGACATCAGGGGGACTTGCAAGGGTCTACAATCCCTGAGCTTTTTCTACACTAACAGCTCTTAGAAAGAAATCATCTCGGACGTCTTAGTTGAGGCTTTCAAAGTTGCTTTGAGGAGTTAATTTCCTAATTGTCAATTATTTTCCTTTGAAAGATTGTGACCAGATTCCTTGTCACCCTTTAATGGATGTGTAGGTCAGGAAGAAGCAAACAAAATCTTCTGTGTTGTGGTAACTTCATTGCCTTACATGGAGTGCCTTAGGAACATCAGTTCAGCAACTGAAAGTTCTTTATCTGCTCATTCTCTTTGGACCTTCCCCCCGCCACATTTGGCCAGTCTGTCTCCATTGACCTAGCCCGATAGATAGTTATGCTGAAGACACAAAACCAGCTCTCTATTGGAAGGGTGCTCAGTGTACCAGTTGTTGTCACAGGAAGATTTAACAACATCCCTATGAAAACTCAGATGGGGGGGGCACATCCTGGTGGAAGACCCTGAAGAAATTTATGAACCGAGGGTGTTCTCATCTCCCATCAATGAAAATAAACCCAGAGGCTGTGCCACAGCACCTATTGGCAGAATGGATGCGACATGCTCCCGGTCACTGGTGATATGGAGGTGTTGTAAAGACTACCTCTCACTCTTTCTGAATCTGCCTTACATCAAATTGCTGACAGAGGTAAGTGCCTCTGTGCCCTATGTGAGTCTGCTCCTAGACATACATCCATTGAGTTCAGTGGTGAGGTCTCCACCATTTTGTTGTATGGGGCTCCATCAGGAACCAGCCACTAGGATTTAAGTGTGGAGACCAAGATCTTCTCTTGAAGCTGCCTCAATGTGTACCTATCTCAAAACTGCCTTAGCTTTTACCAGACCTAAAGGTTCTCCCATGCCTCACCTGTAAAGTAAGGAAAATTGCCAGTGTACTTCTTGGTATGCCTTAACTTCTGGCAGGGTAAGAAATGGGGAGAAAATGGTCCTGGACTTCTGGGCCTAAGGTCAGCTTCAAAGATTTGCTCAGAACAAAAACTTCAGCAGGCTGTTTCTGTGGGTTTGAAGGGGAGACATGGGAGTTGCAAAGCAGCCAACGCAGTCAGGATGTCCCTTGCCTACTTGGCTATCCAGCTGTTGGTGCTGCATTATTTTTGAGATGTCATCTACTTAAAAAAGAAAATCTTTTTGTTCATGAATGTTGAAAATAAAAGACTTTTTTCCTGGTTTGTGGGGGGAAGAGTTTATTTTTTTTAAAGGATGACAAAAGACAATGAAGAGAAGTGGCAATCCACCATGTTTATGAAAGCTACAATGACGAGGAACAAGGTAATGGGTTAGACCTTCACTGGCAGCAGCAGGAGGAGCTGAAGAAAGCTATTTCATGGGAGGTGGCGTTACCCTTTCTGCACTGAGGGCAGAGCACTGGTGAGAGCAAATGCCTGTGGTGCGAGCGGCTGCTAGCTGCTCTTCTGCTGCAGTAACAGCAAGGGTTTGCAGGGGGAAGCAGAAGCAAAGCTGAGTGCGCTGGGGAGACCCCCTCTCTTCACCTGTCACAGCTGAAATTGATCCTTGATCTAACTAAAATCCATACAAACTAATTCTGGATAGCAGCATATGCAAAAGCAATTCTGAATGGGATCAGGATATGAACATATTTTTGTAGTAGCATCACAAGGATAAGGAAATTAGCTGATATCTATTGCAGTATTTAGTCCACTCTGGAAAAGCTTTCCTTGGGTGAGAAGGAGAGGGAGAGCTATCTGTAACATAGCATGCCTCTGCTTTCAAAAAGGAGCCTACATATCACACATGTGGTTCAGCTACTTTCATGGGCATATGGCACTAGGATGAATTTCACTCAGTTTAATAGGGTGGATTTTTTTCTACCCTTTTAAAACGTAGTCTTATAATACTCTTGTACAGCTTTGCAATAATGCATCCTTTCTGTTTGAATGTAGACATTTGTGTGCTTATCTGAGCAAGTGAGACTAGAAAAAAATGGAAAGAAATCCACAGTTTGAGTGGGAGAGAGGTCTTATCCCAGCGCCATTCCCTCACACTGCCCTTTTATGCACAAAGCAGCAGTTTGTGAAAAGTAGCAAACCTATGAAAAATGCCACAAGTTTACTTTTTGAAGAAAGGATAATTGTAACCTCTTCTGACAGCGAAAATGATGTATGCTATTTTGAAAACAGAAATATATGTGCACTGGCTGCATGTTTAAAGAGCAAAGTTGTGTTGTTGACTAAAGTGCTGACATACTGAGAGGAGTTACTGCAGGAATACAGCTAGTCAGTTTATCTACATGCCAGTTTATCTGTGCATGCATCAACCCCTGAAGAACACCATCTTGTCCCTGCCTGTTGGAGATCCCTTGTCAAAGGGTGTGTAGTAAACGGATGTGTAGCCTCCAGTGCTGTCAAAATGTCTCTGTGCTGGGCAGCGCTTCTTGATGAATGACAAGTATGTGAAATGTATGTGTAAGGTAAACAGCAACAATTAGCACTGGTCACTCAGAGGAAATGATGTTAAAAGAACATCACTGGCTGAGGTCTCTGATGGAGCTGAGACGCCTCATTTCAGTGAAGGATGAGGTTTCACAAGACAGCGAACTTGACTGTAGGGCAGTTCCTCATAGGTCAAAACCATCAAGGCTGGGTTATGTACAGTGCTGAACCTACACCAGCTCACTGCTGTCCCAAAGTTATTAAAAACATGTAAAAGGATCACCTCACTGTGGCAGTG
>JBCJKH010022201.1:10686-22518 GCA_039877255.1 Loriculus beryllinus
TGGGAACATTGATTCTTAAAGAACTGGATTCAGCTAGCCTAATTTAGATACCTTATCTGTGCCTGCATTTTAGATGCCTAGCAAATAAGCTCTCCAGAAATCCAGGCAGACAGGATCTTCCTTTGAAGATATCTCACCACTGACTCTATAGGAAATATCAGATCTTTTTTTAGAATAACTGGGTTGCTTTGGTATTTAAAATGTAACATATTAGATGCCTGCAGTTGGATAGGCTGGATTTCTTTGACTAGGTATGCGTATTAAGTTTTAAAAAAGCAAAATGCACAGATTTTGTGGTTATCTGGCACATTCATTTCTGAGCAGGCTGTATATAACTTTGGAAGCTGTACATCCAAATGTCCGTTTGAGCAAATGCAGTCTTTTGGTGGTGCTGATACAGGAAAAAGGGCAGTGAGCAGAATTTTTGGCAGACCTTTGAAGCTGTTGTCATTAAGTTACACAATCTGTTTAACTGGTATTGTACTATTCACATGATCTAATTGCAAGATAAACCAGTGTTTGGGAAATACACAGATTTTAAGATGGAAAGTAAGCTATTGACAGCAAAATATTATTGTAATTTGAAAGCACCATCTATGTTCATCAAACCAATTTTTCTTCTATCATCCTAAATCAGAAAAATGGAAACATCATGAAATTTTCAGTGTGAAAAATCATCAGTTTGAGAGCGAACAGCAGACTAAGAGAGTGCAGCAGAAATGATTCAGTGAATTAGACCAAATAACAAATACATTTGAGAGAACCATGACCTGGAACATACAGAAACAAGATAGGATTCACAAATTAATTTCCCAGTGTGAACTGGTCTAGTGGTACTCAAAAGTTCAAAAAAGAATAAAGTCCAAGCAATGCTTCCTCACCAAAAATTTCTCCAACACTGCAGTAAACACAAATGAAAGATTTAGATGTTTTACTCTACATTCTCCTATTAAAAGTTGTTGTTCAGTCTATGCAAACATACTAGTCTTCAAAATTTGTGACTGGGATTCATCTCACCTAGCTTTAGACATTTGCAGTCTCGACAGCTACATCTGAGCCCATTGCCTTTGGCTCACTTTGCACTCAAAGGCGAGCAATAGGTAATCTAGGGTGCAATTCAGCTGTCCTATTTAGGATGAGTAATTTTAGGTTAAGATGAATCACATTCCAGAAGTGTCTACATCTCTCCATCAACTAGAAAGGGAGCTCAGATGTGAAATTTATGCATCTTATTTTTTTCACAGTGAACACCGCTTTAGAAACTCTGAAACTTCACGCTCGCAGCCTTGATTTTATGCCGTGTAAAAAGAGAAAAACATAAAGTTAAAAAAAAAAATAAATCTTGAGGAGGCTGGAACAACTTCAGAAGACTGAAGGCAACTTAGAATCTGTCTGGATCAAAGGTAAGCTGGTATTTAGTGTCACATTGATGGAAGAGGGAATTCCACATGAAGAGTCCTTGCAGGAGATTAGTTTATATTAAGGTTTTTCAGTAATCAGAGAAGCTCCCCACATTGCCACGCCATTGCTCTCTGAGCTAGAGGGCTGCTGAGAGCAATTCTGGCTTTTTTCTGCATCATCATTCATGACAGGTGTGTTTCTAATGAGCCATCAGCTGGACAGGAAAAGAAAGTGCAGAAACAATGTCCTTCAAGATATCGCTTTACAAGTTTTCCATAAATCTGCCTACATTCTTCAGATTAGCATTCATCAAACCAATTTTTGCCCCCAATTTGCTTCTACCTTAAACACATACAAATAGGAGATACGGTCCTGTTCTGCTTAAGATTTTCCATGGATGTATTTTCCATTGTACATCGCAAAAAGACCTACCTTTTCCCCTTCTTCAGGAACCCATTAAGAGGAAAATTTGCAATAGAAGAAAAGGACTTACAGTGCTTCTACAGCTGTTCCTATCTCTATGCATACATGGTGGGAATAACAGCTGATGCTCTGTAGCTGGGCTGAGGGAGAACTAAACACAGCAGAAGTACTGGGCATACAGCCTCCTGTGGCCAAAACCTGTTGAAAAGGAAGTGTAACAGATCCTAATAAAATAATTTTATGGATGGGAATGAGGCTAATGAATAGATTAGTGTCCATGAGAAAAAAATCCCAAGCAGCAAAAAACCACCACCAAAACCACAGAAATGTTATAATTAAGAGTATTCTAAAGTGGTACAAGTAAGGAACACTAGCGGCCTGTTATGGGTGATTTGTTTCTAAGAGTCAGCCCTGCTCCTGTCATTATCAGACGTTTTCCTTTTCATAAGAAATGGGCAAGTATGATTGAGTTTTCCAAACAAAGGCATGAATTTGGATTGGCTGTCAGCTCTGTAGCTCAGGCTTTTCTGCCTGTAGCTGCTGAATGCATGGCGTGGTGTGAAAAACAGGTACTGCAACCCCATCAAAGTCAGGGGAACTGAGTCCCTTGCAGTAATAAGGCCAGCTCAAGAAACAGCAAAGAAACACTTGACCATCTCAGCAAAGAAAAAGTTGTCCCTCTGCTTTTCATTCTTCAGCCAAAACTAAGTTCTTCTGATACATAAAGTACAGCTATCAGTGATAAATGCTGTTCCACCTATATTCTTCCCATCTTATCTTCTAAATGGTCTATTCTATTTTATGACACCCAATTACAACTTTGTCATTCTTTGAATTGCTGTAAAAGTGAACAGCCTCCATATGTTCAGAGCAACTTGAAATTATCATACCCTGAACTTGAAAACTGCAGTCTATTAAAAATCTGGACATATTAAAACATGCCATCTGGAAGCCTGCATATGTTTGTCTCACACAGTGGGCTTCAGATGCTAGGGTCAAATGGAGACTTCTAGATATCCCAGAAAAGATCTCATATTTGTCACCACTCAGCTGCAGAACTTGAGAGAATTCTTACACTTTCTTGGAAAATATTATATTACTTCACACTTTTACGTTGTTTTCAGTATAAAGAAAATGGAAAAAAAAAAATCTAAGGTTTGCTATGTTATAGACACTCAGTTGGATTTCTCAATTAGGCTTATCTCCACAGCACCAATAAAACTCTAAAAGTAGGAATATTAAAATTTTAATCCAAACTCAATTGTATTTTGCTATGCTAATAGTCTCATTTTGTGACATTTCCATCAAACCGAAGGCCTGCTGGAGAGCCATTTCTGCTTAAATGTGTTTTTGTTCTATCCCACTGAAGGTTTAAGGAGTTATGTTTTTACAGGAATATGAAGTAGAGATTAAGATTGGGCTTGTATTTCTTCCAAAAAATCAAAGTCCTGAAAGTCCTGACATATCTGTCAAGGAAAAGACAGGTCTCTATTTTATCCACATTCCTATTTGAACAAATACGCTGCACAAGCTGAGGTCTGGTTTCCATTTTAATAGCAAATATTCTGTCAATAACAACCTTGTACATGAAACGGGAGCTTTTCTATTTATGTTATAGAAATCAAAGTGATTGAAGCACAAAAATTACTCCTGACAAGTAGACACAGGACAATAGATTCTAGCAGATCTGAAGGGCTTTTTGGAAGTGGCACTGCTGAAGTAAATAGAATTTAAATTATTCGTATTGCTGTGTACAAGACTCAAAAGCATTATTAACTAACACAACAAATTTGGCTCAGTGCCTTCTCTTGGCTATCTGAGGGATAAATTTGGTGCAAAATTTGGGATTCTACTCCAGACATAGACACCTTTACTGTAAGAGCAGCTGCTCATAGGTGAGGCATGTGGCTAAACACTGTAGTCAGTAGAGATTTAGCATAGGTGCATCATGCCCACAGCCCAAGCAGGTACAAAAAGCGAGCTAGGAAAGATCGTCTTTCTTCCTATAGCTGCTGAGGTCAGGAGGGCATATTAATCAGATTTCAAAACCTAAAGTGTTCAAAAAAAAAAATAAAATTTCTTAGTCAAAGAAGTCAGTGATGCTTGACTGAACAGAAGCTCAGTATCCACTTTAGAATGGGATGAGTCACATTCTAGATCCCTTTGAAGGCTTTGAGTAGATCCCCATTGATTATAATGGGATCTTAAACACCTAGCATATAGGAAGATGTTCAAGGCCAGGTTGGACGAAGCCTTGGGTGACATGGTTTAGTGTGAGGTGGTCCTGCTTATCGCAGGGGAGTTGGAACTAGATGATCTTAAGGTCCTTTCCAACCATAACTATTCTATGATTCTATGATTCTATATGAAAGATACCTACATGTATGCATCTGAAGTCAAATTAGTTCAAAGGTGCATTTTTCTTTCCTCTAAATACAGAGAAATCGTACCTCATTATCTTAAACTGGATACCTGATACAGGAATAGCCAATATGAGGAGTTGGACCCCCACTGCCAGCTTGCCATATACTTTCCAGTTTACTGCAACTATCCTTTATATCGGACATACTTCATGTAGAAATAAGAAATAACAACTTATTACATTGAATGAAGAAATAAAAATTGTTATGTTATTCTCTAGCAAAAACATAATGGAAATACTGTTTCCTGCAGGTACAAGAGCTTGGATTAAAAATCCAGAAGCTGATTAACCCTCATGTCTGTGCTGGCACCAGGAGTATGCATTTTTGGTTTAGAGATAAAACAGGAAAAAAGTACCCAAATGCCATTAATATATTTGTTAGTAGTAAGTTGATTTTCCAGATGTTATTCTATAATAATCGTGATTCCATCGTGATAGAGAAAACATAGATTAAACTTTCTTTTGATCATAATGTAGCTATTACCAGACTTTTTGTTATTATGAAATACTTCCAGAAGAGTAGTCTGCTTCAGATGATTTTCACCACTGAAGATACTCGGGAAAACCTGGAAGATCTGTTATCTGACATCTTGACTCGAATTATTCCCCATGCACTGCTTTCACTCTCCCATAGACCTGACCAACTAAGACTGTTATTTTCTGGATGCTAAAAACTTGATGGACTGCTGATAAAGGACTGTTTTCTCAAAGGGTTTGGCAGCTGCAATTACTTGGACCTTAATGACTCTGCAATCTGCTGTTTACAAACAAGCAGCCTGAGTGGCAGTGAGTATTCTCCATACCACACACATCTTGGTAAAATCATTCCAGTTTTTCTTCACAATCTTCAGCAAACTATGGAAATCTCATCACCTTTTCTTTGAAAAATGAAGCCAGGAGAAAAGGGGTGAAATTAAGAGGCAGACAATTTAAAACTGCTTTTTTCTGCAGTGTTTAATTGCCAAAAGATGCTCTTCACATAATTTTCCATGTTGTCTCTGGTATGTGTCCGGTCCTCAAAGCAGAGATGGTTTCCTATGCTTTAGGAAAGTTAATTGCATCTTGCAGGCACCCATTGCAAAGGATTATGAAAAAAAAAGAGTTAATTTGGCTTAGATATCCATACATCTAGTAGAATATCACGTGTATTTCAGGAAAAGAATCAGAATAAGAATTAAGAAGATGCTACATCAGCAAACAGGAGAAAAAGCAGTAGGGACATATTTACAAGCGTCTAGTACTGACTGAGAGATAGTTTATACTACTGCATAAATAATACCTATGTTTTTGCTTCTTATTCCTGTTCACTGGCAGAACAGCCAATGGCATGCCAAAGAAAAGAAAGAAAAGAACACTTAGAACTGACTCTCTGGAGTCTGCAACCATCCACTTCACTAAGAAAAAAACTCATCTTTGGGTACAAAACATTCCTGGTCCTTGCAGCATTACTGCAGATACTAACAGAGTTACAAGTCTGTGCTATTTATCCATTTTCCAGTATGAGGTTGTTGGTTTATCTGAACAGCGACTACTTATGTGTTTTGAAATTTAAAAAAAAGGAAAACTCTAGACATCTTGCTGAAAACATAATAGGAAGCTAGATTTTGTACTCATTTCTATAGAGAAGTATATAAAAAAGAAGTACTTCTTCCCTGTATTTTCTGCACCAGTGATCGAGCTCCTGGGCAGTGAAAAATGAAAATCTGCAAGGTTTCCTATTGCTTATCCATTCTTAGAATGGGAAAGAGGGAGCAATACAGAACAGACTGAACACTGGATCCATGCTTTGACTTCTCACTCTAAGACATGCACCAGCAAAAGCAAGATTTATTTGCTGTGCTCTATATTTATACCCCCTGCCTCCTGTAACAAGGAGGAACTATGATTTCATGCATCAAAGCGGATGACAATAGCGCCACGGCCATAGAGCTGACTTTTTGCCCCTGCTCCGTGCTACATCTGAAGTCTGAATCTATGTCATTGTGATAGATTTGCCATTGCCAGGTATGCTGAACATGAGTGGCTCCATCTTCTGCCCACTTTTAGGAGCAATAACAATATTAATATTAATCAATTAATTAATATTAATAAATTTATCATAATTTATCATAATAGATTGAGGGCTAAATATACATACATATGAATCAGTGATGCTGGCTGTCACATGCTATCAGGAACTTTTTCCCCCAATTAGAAAACGATTGATTGCACTATCCCAGTTATGAAATTGCATTACTATCCCCAAGGAAAATGAACAAGAAAAAACCCAGACAGATATATTCCAGAAAATGTAACCATGTGACTTCTGAAACTGGAATAAATGAAACTAAATTCATTTATTTTTGAGAGAGGGACGAGCCTATGAGTTGATCTCAGCTACCTATATTTTATGTATTTATATATTTTATAAATATATGTTTGCATTCACATGGAGATACAGATGTAAAGCAAATTACCTATGAGTATAAAATGATTTCGTATCTTCAGTATGATGATGGGACAGATAACAATAGATTCATACTTATGAGGTGGGAAGGCAAAAAGAGTTGATGAAACTGAACACAAAATAGAAAAGTTATATTTGCAGTTAATATACATGCTAAAATATGGCACCATATTTTATATCATATTTTGAATTAAAACAATGCTGATTGCTAGCAAAACCCCCTCAATCTCAGCTTAACTAAAAGGCATGAATATCATATGCTAAGAAATTAAGCATGAAATGAAAACCAGAAAGGTTAAAAAAATGCCTTGACTTCTTTTCATTTCCTTGTTCTATATTATTAAACCAATCACAAATAAGTATTAACCCACTACTACCACAGATCAGAGCCAATAACTGCCAGGTGTTGGATGCATCATACATATGTGCTGTACACAGTAACAACTGAAGGCACTGTAACACAACCTAGAAAAAAGTTGTTGTCTTTAGCAGTGATGTTAGGAAAGGCTTCTGCAAGCAGACTGAGACTAGTAAAATCATCTATCTCATCACAATTAATATTTCTATATTTAGATCTCTGAATCAATCTAACTTGTGCACATGTTCAGCAAATCAATACAGAGAAGGATATATTTTGAATCATAGCAAAAATTTTGGCACTGGATAAAGTAACCTAATCTTTTGGATGTGAAAATAGTTCTGTTCATCTGAAAATCTGACTGAAATATTTGGAACTAGTGTTCTGTGAACCTGAACTATTCCCTTTTCAAATTAGTTAAACAGCAACAGTGCAGCTTCCCATAGTTACCATACTATTATTATTATGGCTGAAGATGTGTTTCAGCTGCACAAGCTACAACAAAGACTTAGTTCTTCTCCAGAGAGCTTGCAATATCTAACAAAAAGACACAAGGACATGGGGAAGAGAGGATTTCCTGGAATTAACAAATGAGGAAAACAGCTTGGCTTTTATTAGATGAAAAAATTATTTATTGGGATGAAAAAATTAATTCACTGGTCAAACCCCTCCTGATCTCAGCCTGTGGGACCACCAGATAATGGGTCTCCATAGTAATCTTCTCTACTGCCATACCGGTATCAGTCTGGTGAAAAAAGGAGGGAGCTGGTGTGGAAGCTTCAGTGAAAGAACCTTACAGAGCTAGGGCTAAAAGTCACTGACCACTCTCCCAGCCCCTGGGGAAACTCTCATATCTCTCATGTTTGCTCTCCATGCTTCTAAGTTCCTACCAGCCACTGCTCTCCAACATTGAGCAGATGCAGCACCGCAGTATCCTGCCCTCTGCTCCTCAGTGCACTCCTGGCTCATTCATGCACCTGGGGGAGGAGAATCTCCCACAACACAGTTTTGCTCAGAGCAATCTTGATGGTAACAATTGCTCCAAAGGCATGAAGGAAACATGAACTACAGGCATCGTGAAATGTAGCCTGGGAATACAGTGGAATGTACCACAAACTACTGATACTGATTTAAGGATTATGGACTTTTAAATGAGTTTTCCAATATTTTGGCCATTAAGACTCATATTTTGAACACATCTCTAAAATCAGTTGACCTAAGTGTTTTTTTCCCCTTCTTTATTTCATATAAAAGCAAACATCTCCCACAATCCCCTAACTCCTGAAACCAGAATTGAAAAATGTCACTTTTGAGGCTCCTGTGCAAAAGCAGTAGCCATGTCAAAGCAGCTCTAGAGAGCTATTGATAAAATGAATTTCCCAGGTAGGTTGATGAGATTTTCTTCAGAAGGAACCTCCTCTATATCTACAGAGAATTCAGTAGCTACCTGGGCTAGACCCCTGCTTAGGAGGGTTCAGCTGGGTTAGAGGAACCTCATCTCCAGTTTCACTAGGTCAAGTAAATGCTACACCTTTGTGCAATATCAACATGTGATTTTTTACTTTTGCTTAAAAACAATAATATTGCTTAAACTTGCACCCACCCACCACATGCAAAGAAACGCTCAGTCTCTGGAGTGCCATTACCAGCACTATTATTTTTAATGGCAGTGTGTGCCAAGTCAGGAGAAATACAGCATACAACAGTGGTTATTCAGCTTTCTCTTTTTCTAAACATGTGCAAAATAAGACATTCATTTCACAACCCTATGCTGTGCCCTATGTGATTTGAAATTTTAGCACTTGGGCATTCGAAAGTTAGTTGAAGGAGATAGTCACATGTGGCGTTTGATTATAGTGTTTTATCACTCAGCTGAATATCTGATGTTTAGCACAGTAGCTGGAGTGCTTCTTTTCATGTCATAACAAAGGTTGCCCTCGGATAGTAATTACAGCCTTCCTAATAAAAGGAAAGGCGTGTTGGAACTGCTTGAAAAGTTCAGAAGCTAGAGACAAAGTTTAGAGAAAGAGTTTGCCATCACTTTGAGTGTGGCAGTTTGCTGCTTGAGCTGTTGTGCAGCAAAGTGGCAAATCTGCCTTGAAAACATTTCCTCAAAGCTGGAGATGTAAAATAAATAAAGATAAATAAAGCAAAAACCAAGCAGCTGGGGGAAAAGAAAGTCTCCAGGATTTCAAAAGTCACTGCAAAGTTAATGTCTCTGTAAAAATGTACAAAACCAGTTAAAAGAATTGTTATATGATCTTTTAAAAGCAAAGAAAGGCATAATGAAAAGGAGATGCAGAGCAAAACATATTCTGCAGAGAATGTTCAGAGCCAAGCTGCCCCTACTGGGTTCAGTGGTTTTGCTCAGGAGCAACATGTGCAATAATAGCTGTATTTTCTAGCAATATTTCCAAACGTACCTTACTGGGGATCTCATGAACTGCTAATGGTGTACGTCTGTGCTTTTTGTACTTCATAGAACCACAGAATCTTAGAATGGTTTAGGTTGAAGGGACCTTAAAGCTCATCCAGTTCAAACCCCTGCCATAGGCAGGGACACCTTCCACTAGACCAGGTTGCTCAAAACCCCGCCTTGAACACTGCCAGGGATGGAGTACCTACAGCTTCTTTGGGCAACCTGTGCCAGTGTCTCAGCACAGTGAGAATTTATTCCTAATATCTAATCTAAATAGATAGACATATATATAACGTAATTATTAAGATATCTGACATGACCAGAACTAGGTACTTACAACAACCCTTGATCAAAATAATTTGTATGGTTTAATGCAGTTTAGGGCACTGAATTACAGATCTGCATCTCTCTCCTGTCTTTGAAAATTCCAAGAGAATTTCATTTCTCATCTTTTGGATTTCTGTTTTTCTCCTCTGACTTTCAAAACTATTTATCAGTGGCCAGCAATATCATTAACAAATGTCTTAAAAATTGCATTGTATAGAACTTCTAGTTTTACCTTTGTAGCTTCCCAGGGATTCTCTTTTATTTTTAAACTAACAGTGGAATTCTAAGGCCTCAAACTTTATCATCTGCTTTACAGTTGGAGGGGACTGTCCATGTATAATTTTTATCTTCAGTACATTGCTAAGTACAATTGTTCCTATTTCCCTCAACTGGTTAATAACTTACTCTATTTTTTTGCAGCCCGTCTCCTTTGCCTATAGACATTAAGTGACTAAATATGCCTTTCCAGACTCTATGCACTGTGCAGACTTCTATTTTTCATGGTTTTGCATCCACCTTTTCTTTTTGCAGCTGCATCTTCAAATTAAGCTGTCAGATTTTGACATAAGCCTGCGCAAATAAACAGGATTTTCATTTTCTGTGGTGTCTAGGCAGTGACACTATGCCATGGCAGACACTCCTTGATCATAAAATTGGAGCTTCCTACCCTTTTTGAAAACATGCCTTCCCTCATGCACAGCCCCCACGTGCCTTGCTAAATAAAGCTGTGTAGTTCTGCACTAAACTGATTAGCCCTTACAACCGGGTGCTGCCTTTCATGCTTAATTAACCATTACTTTGTTAATATATGTGGTCACAGAGGTATATTGACACCCTTAGGAAAGCTGACGGTTGTTTGCTTTTTGATGTGGAGGCTGAAATATTGACCTTTAGGACATAGATGAAAGGTGCTTTCAGATGTTTTGAACTAGTCAAGAATGTACCATAGGGAACATCCGCAGGGGAGGAATGAAGGAAGGAATATAGGCTGCACTGTCAGAAACAGCATAACAGACAAAGCCTGCTGGAGAGCAATACACAACATTTTTCTTGTAAATCCTTGAGCCAACAGCAGCTCTTGTGAGTCTCCTCATCTGTGCTGATGGCATGTGTTCCCAGCTGCAAGACTGGGAAGGAGGGAGAGAACAGCCAATACATTGACTTTGAGCCAACTGGGAGAATAGGGATAAACAGGAAAAGCAGGGCCTTCCCCCCAACTTCGTAACACCACTGTTTTCAGGTGTTACTGGTATCCTTTGGGAAGATCTGGCCTTCAGATATCCACACATGTATATGTGTACATGTGTCTACATGTGTACAGTCTTGGAGATACTTAGTTCAGCTGCAGGTTGCTGGGCAGTCTGGGGCTAGTGGAAAAGTCCATCCTCCCCACCACCACTGTGTTCATGCAGTCTCCAGACGTGGTGTGGTGAGTTTATGGGGAAGAAAATAAGAACACTGTGCAACATGCTGCCGCTTGCAGCCTGTAACATTAGAGATGTATGGTCTAGCAGAGGCTTTGTTTTTGCTGCACTGCAGTGAGCATCGGTCATGCACAGCTACTTGCCTTAGTTGCTTCCACAGATAAGCTCACTGCAGTGAGCATCTCTGTGCCTGACTGTCTGATACTGGTGGCTGCTCCTGCCAGCACCTCACTGGCTAAAAAGCAGCTGTCTGCTTGGTAGAGGTGGCCCGTACCTGCTCAGGTGATACACGGGCAGACACAGTACAGCCACAGCCATCTGTGCACGCTCTATCTGATCGCAGGCATTGTCCATTGTCTGCTCTGCAGCACTGTGCATTTTGGACAAGATTTTATTTTATATTATTCCATGTGCTTCCCAGTAATTGATCATGTTTCTTGAAAATTTGGAAATACATTTATATGCATGCATACACATATATTTGTTTGTACATACCAGGCCTTGGGATGCTGCTGGGGAGGCTTTCTTCACAGATACTTATAGAATCATAGAATAGTTAGGGTTGGAAAGGACCTTAAGATCATCTAGTTCCAACCCCCCTGCCATAAGCAG
>JBCJKH010022205.1:0-42391 GCA_039877255.1 Loriculus beryllinus
GTCCCTGCTTATGGCAGGGGGGTTGGAACTAGATGATCTTAAGGTCCTTTCCAACCCTAACTATTTTATGATTCTATAATTTTATCCTGAATCCATGTAGATACAGTGTGAGGGCTGGACAGAAAAATTAATGGAAAAACTGGGACTGCCTCAGCGCCTGTGACAGCTCCCTGACTGACTCCGCAGGTTGTCTTTGGAAGCCAAAATAATGTGCTGCTAAGTGTGATTACTGCTATTTGCATTCAGCTTGCGGTAGCAAAATCAAAACCAATCAAACCAACCCCTGAAACTTCCATTGCTAATTACAGTTAGGATTATACAAAAAAGGAAAAAAAAGCCCAAAAGCCGTCACTTGTGAGAGCTCACAGTAGCTGCACTCAATTGAGTACAAGGTGTTGCACTGAGAAGTGAGATGCTGGTGGCCGGCAAGAGACACACAGACATTGCGACACTCCCTGGGTATGTGACGAACATAGCAGTCTGTTTCATTTCTGCACTAATTGTGAAATCACCTCTTTGTTCTCATTGAGGCAGTTCTTACCTACTCTTGCAGTAGCCTGTGCTAGTCTTCTTGCACTTTGTGTATGACCTTGCTGATACTGCAGGCTGCCATGGGATCTGCTGTCCCTGCTACTGATGGCAGGGACTGGGACATGCTGTCCCCTGGGACAGTCACAAAGACCAGGGGTTCTGGTAGATATTAAATGAACAATGATGCAGTGCTTGTTTCTAGATTTGCGCACAGCTCCATGCTCATATATTGCCTCTCCTGCCTGTCTGCAGGTTTTTCCATGATGTGCCCTTACTTTGGCAGTTTCATTTGATTTTCTCAGTCTGAAACATGAGGTTCATAAATCAAAAGGGGATCCCACCCCTATCTGTGGGGCTGTGTCCATAAATGGTATTTAGATTTATAAACCGAGTAAAACAGTTGCTATTTTAAGAAGATGCTGCTGAAAGTCTGGCTCTGACCTTCTGCAACTAGGTCGGAATAGTCGTTTTCAAATGTTCTGCAGTGGTGAGAGTCTGTCACCTTCCAGCAGACCCCCTGCACTGCAGCAGCGGGGGCTCTAAGCAAACGCAATGCCATTGCTTTATTTTGTGTTAGCCCTAAACACTCAATGAGAATTAAAAATTAAAGACCATTTAAATAATAAGAAAAAGAGGATTTGAATTGAGGGGTGAAAGAAAAGGTTATTAGCTTTGTAGTTTTTTTTTGCTTTTGGAAGTCATATTTCAGCCTTTGCTCTGCAACCACAAATTGTATGAACATGTTTTAAAAAGAAAATTGAGTTTGTCATGTAAAACCACAGCACCAAGAATGGAGAGTTCTCATAAAAGCAAAAAAGAATCTCAGAAGATAGAAATGCTGCCTGATGACACGTGTTTTTAATCTACATTTAGTTCTAAGTCTTAAGCTTTCACTTTCTATATTCCCTTGCCTGAACCTTGTCAAATGATTTCACTACAGTGTTTAACTAAATATCCATGTAATTAACACACCGTCACTGTTTTCTGCCACTGCTCTGGTAGCACTGAGGGGTTGTTTCCTCACTGCTATACTTCTACTGCTGTGCTCAGGAAGCTGTGTCACGCGGATGCGTAAGCGCCACCGCACTGACATCTGTAGCTGACATCTGTGCACAATGACATCTCCAAATGAATCGAAAGGGAAGGGCAAATTTCAGTGTGTATATCCTGGTGTGCAACAGTGACTGATATGGAAAGTATTAAGAAGCAGCATAATGAGTAGTGTATGTGCGAGGGTTCGGTGTACATGGGCTTCACTAAAAAAAGCCTCATGCCTGACAATTGTTTGAATAAGTCTTAAACCAAGAGAGTAAGAACAAATAGACTGCACCTAAGCTTTCTGGGCTGGCTCATGTCAACAGCAAATCAAACAAGCAGAGAGTGTTGGGTTTCTATTCTTAAATTGAACATTTCATTTGGTTTTGTGCAGAACTGTACAATGAAGCGTGCACCTTTGTATAGCAAGGTGGGATGATGGGGACTTGATATGAACACCCACTCCTGTCGGCTGGGAGAGGGAGCGTGTGCAGACACTGCAGTGTAAATACCACCTTCTTGCTCACTGGGATATGCTCATAAAGTGTAATTGGTTACAGGATTGTTAATAACCCTGTCGTGGCTTGCACCACGAGAGGTTATCAATGCCATGCTGTGGGTCAGGTTCCAGGTGCAGTGCGAACATCTGTGAGAACTATGCATATAGGTCTAATGCAATGTGCTATCAGGTATTTGAGAGCTCCGAGTCACTTCTTTCTCAGTCATCTACGTAGCTGGAAGTGATGAACAGTTTTGCTACCAAACCCTGCCTCACCCTGTGCTCAGTCTGAGAGCTGATACTGGTGACATCAGCATGGAATGGGACGTAGGGAGCCAGCTCACTTTCTGCTCCAGAAATGCTAGAGCTGGCATCCCTCTGAGAGTGAGGATGTGTGGGTGAGAGGGTAGGATTGCAACACCCTAAATAGAGATGGGAAGTCCCCAGCTACGCTGCTGTGGGACTGCATTCCGGTCTCTGACAATAGTGTATGATTTTCATACTGCACTTTTGCAGCATAATGTTGGGTTTATCCTTTTCTCAAGCACCCTGTACTATGCTATTCAAGCCTTGGATGTGCTAGCAGCTTTGGCACAATATAGAAACACATTCCTGATATAATGTTGGGCAAATACATTTGTGCTCGTGTATGTGCCTGCCTGTGATGTTGAAGAAGTTTGTCCTGGGCTCTTGAAGTGGGTGTGCAGAAAGAGAAATTTTAATTACGCAAAATTTACCATTTGTGACCAGCTGCATTTTTGCCCCTTAGCTGCACAATTCAGCAACTGGCAGCACTGGCCATCTCTGTGTAGGAAAGCACAGGAGGGACAGGTGAAATATGCAGCTCCTAAGTCTAAATTACAGCCTCAGCAAAAACTTTGAAAAGCTTTTCAGCTTTGCTTTAACTCATTCTCATTCCTAAATGCACATTGGCTGAACATCCTTAGCTTTTAAGGATGCTCTGCACAGCACCATGAATTGCTGCTCTATGCCTTACTCAGCATGTTGAAGGGAGCCAATACAAGATGATCCCTCTCCTTTTGTGTCTTGGCTGCAAACCACTGCTTGGAGCTTTCTTGCAAGCAGACCGTCAGCTCTAATAATCACTCAGCCCAATTTATTTATTTATTTTTTAATTTAGCTAGTCATATATTAAGGCTGTTGATACTTTTGGCCTCCGGATGATCCAGAGTGTAATTACAGAGTGTGCAAGGACGCGCTTCCACTTGTTTGTTTTAAATCTGCCTCCTAGCAGACACAGTTGGGTGCCAGATGCTTCCCGTATTGCGTGAAGCAGGGAGGACTTTTTGATTTGATTTGGGTTTTTTTAACTCTCTGTGCTATTTGCAAAATTATAAACAGGCCACTCTGCTGCCTTTTTATCTCAGCTTAAAGTATTAAATCACCTCAAAACTGGCTGCTAGGGAACAAAGTGTGAAGTCCTTCCTGAGAACGGACCGTCCACCAGTACCCAGCCTGGCGGGGAAATGAGTGTGGATCCGATTTCACAATCCAGGTCTTTCTGCTTATCATCTTGTTCCCATGGGCTTTTCTGTGGGAAATGAATTTCTGAAAGGGAAATTTGTCCAATGCAGTAACGGGATTTCTCTTAAACACTTGCTACTGAAGGCAGCGAGAGCCTAGGGAAGCCAAAACTTCTTTTGAAAGCTGTTCTGATGTTGCTTGGGGATTTTGTACGTTTCTATTTTCCATCTCCTTTCAGTAACGTATGGCAATAAAATAAGACCTAGTGTTAGGAAATTGCTCTGCAGTTAGCTCAGATTTCCTTAAAATTTGAAGCGATTCCTGAATGTTCCTGGAACCTTATGCCAAATGAAAGTCTTTGAATGGGCTAAACTAAGTAAGGGAAAGAAAGCTGGGTACCAGCATCTGAATATTTCTGTATTGGACCAGGTGCTGTGGAATATTTTATTCCACATTAACTATTCCAGCAAATTCTCCTGTGAAGAAAATATTTAATGGAACTGTGGAAAGAATTTTTAAAAAAAAAAAAACAACCTTTCTTTTTTCCAGTAAACTGAAGCATCACTGTAACCTCATTGAGTTGCTTCATATTTTCCCAGACTAAAGAACTGAGAAGGATATTTTGGACAGAAAAGTCAAAATTTCTGTTATGCTGACATTTATATATGCCAGCTCTTACACCAACCATCTTCTTTTTGCAAAATCTTGTACTCAGTTTGGATCAGAATTGTCTTTGGAGTGACAGACCTCATTTTAGGTTGAAAAGCATGAAAGATATAGCAATGTAACTTCCCTTTTTGTAACAGAAGTGTGCCAGCCTTCATGTATGATAGAGCTAAGTCTAAGCCAAGGTGTGTTTCCTTCTTTCTTTAAATGTGTCCCCAGAATCTAGGCTATTTCACAACATGAGGTTTCTCATCTCCATTTTACCTCACACCCATGCCGGGGAATGGGCATCAGAGAAGGGAAGATCTCATTACTCACCTACTCCTAAAACTGCTATTATTGAACATAGTGACCATTTTTTAGACAGCACTTCTCGCAAATATCTTTCAGGAAGCAAAGATAGAAAGCTGCAGAGCTGGAAAGTTGATGTTGGCTGCTAACAGCAGGTGGATCAGAGAGAAAAGCCTTTTAATAACCTGGGGCTTCTCCAAGGGCAGGAGAAAAGGTGCAAAGCAAGAGGCTGCCTCTGCTGATGTGGCTGCCCTGTCACCCGTCTCCCATAGACACTGGGCTGTCTATGCCTATCTTGAACTTGCATGTGCAAACTGGGTGCAGTTTGCACATGCACCTAATTAGCTCAAAATTAATGACCCAGAACCTAGCACAACAGTTGTGCTCTGTGATACTGGAAAATACTTCCTTTTTGTGATAATACTTTTTCCTTAAACCAGTGAAGATTAAAGAATTATAAGCAAGTTTTCATATAATTTCCTTTTGCTTTTCTTTCTTGTGCCCACTGTTGTGGCTGCCTTAATGTCCAGTATGTTGTTTCTTCAAACTTCATGTCTTAGCAGTTTTGTTTTAAAAAATAAACTTAAAAAACTTGTTGTATTTTGTTGTAGTCTGACATGTACAGAGAAGGCCTCGGGGTAACAACAAAGGATGACGTTAATGCTGATTACATGGTATCAATTTCAGCCTTTTCTGAAAGGCTGAATTTGAGGGGAATATTTATTTATTCAAAACAGTTGCTATTTTGTATATGTCTTAACATTAGTGAGTATTTGTATTTTAAATGCAATCTTTAAATATAGTTGCTCCTATCTAAGCACTAATTTGTATGTAGAAATGTATGACCAGACTTTGGAGTAAATGTGATTATTTCCCTTTGCACATGATCTGGTTATTAATCCATAATTTGGATATATTGCCTAACACCAGTCAGAAAGGAAAATGCTTTAAATTACCTACAGAGTGAACAGATACTTTGTAATGTAAGCCACTGTGTTTAATTTTGGGTCTAAATCAAGAGGTGTGTACCAGTTAGCCATTTCCATTTCTATCACCAGAAACGAGGACAATTTTTGAAGCTGAGACTTTCAAACAAAGCTGTATGTCTTGAAAGGCCCTGAAAGAAAGCAAGATGGTGTTACTGCAGTGTGACTTGATTGAAGGGGTGTTGATTGAGCTTTCAGCACTAGCTTGGTTTCAGACACACCTGCTTCTTCTAGAGGGATAATTGGAAATGTATATCCTGACTGCGCGAGGAATTTTTTTGGGAAGCACACACCAGATGCTCCTCACGGGAGGAGAGTTGCTGCTGATGAAGGCAATGGAAGGAAAGTTGTGCAGGCAGCATGCAGCTGAAGATATGTCCGTCTGTAACTGGCAATCATTCAGTGACTTGGAAAAGCAGCATTTTGAAGGCATTTCAAACCAGAAACCTGGCTCCAAGGTCACCTCTCAGTTATTTTCTGCCCCTTGGATCTGGTTTTTAGTGACAAAGGATGGATTTGTTTCTTTGTTTGTAAAAAGATGATGGAGAAAAAAGACTTAGTTGACTTCATTTACTCCTGCCAATGAATAAATGTGGGTGAAATGGATTCTCTGAGTTTTGCAATACAGCAGCTATGGCAGTAAATAGAAACAGTAGTTGGAGAATCAGAGAAGATTGCAAGAATAGAAACAATTATCAACCGACATTAGAGTATGGGAAAAGGAAATAACTAACTACGTCAACTTGTCCAGGTCTTTTGACGTCTCTGAAACTGCAGCAGGGGTCAGTCACAGCGAGTAATGTATCCCCTACCTCTTTGGGAGAGATTAAACTAGGATGTACAGGTTATTGATAAACACATATGTATTCTAAATGAATTTTCAATGACACTTCAGCAAATTTTAGGTGAAAGTTGAAGCTGTTCAATCAAGAACTGTTAAAGTCCTTGCTCAAATACAAATTAGTTTGTTTGGCCTCAATCAAAGTGTAAGGCTGTTAAGTGCAGAAAAGGCCATGCTGTCAATGCTAACAACAGCTTCAGCTGCTGCTGCTCAGATATGCGTGTTTCCAGTAAATAATTTTCTTCATTATGGGTCGTGCATGAAAGGGGTAGAATATTTAAAAGCTTCACAGTAGAGAAAGATGCAGCAACAAACTCAGTTAAAACTAACCCTTGTCTCAAATACGCTGAATTCTTGACTAAGTTGGTATCATCCTAGCTAGTTTGGGAAGATACCACTCCTTGGTGGCATTGAAATACTGTAGAAAGCAACAAATTCAGCTGTCTTCATCACTGGTGAAAACAGCTCCTGGCAGTGGATTTGTAGTAAAGAGTTATCCAATCTGATATTTGCCTTATAAAAGTCAATACATTGTAGACAGTGTTCCCTATTCCATAACTGCATGGGTTTCACTTATTCTGGAAACTGCACTCGTCACTGGAAAACTAATAAATATATGAGGATGTACTACTGGAAGATATGAATTTGCATCACTGCTTTTCTAGCTCTGTTCGGGTATCAGGTGAGCTGCTTTTGGAAAAGGATGGTGCTGAGCAGCTTTGTCCATTTACACTTTTATCCATTTGCATTAGGACAGTGACTCAGATCAGGTCATGTTGCCAGTGTGCTAAAATTATTTTCAGGCCATAATTGAATCTTGGACCTCCCAACAAGGCTGTAATTCAGGTCATCTGTAATGTAAAACCATTTATTGGACATTAAACCAGCCAACGAGCCCTTTTCTTTCCTAATGACTGACCCAAGATGTCCCTTCGCTTGGGCATCACCATGTTCACAGTTTTGCTGGTGGTATCTACCGTTTGAACTGCTCCCTCAGTCTTCTAATCTCTCCTGATACGCAGATATTTGACTGGTGTGGCTGGATTATTGAAGAAGGAGGGGCAGAAAATCAGCAGTGCCATTTCCAGATGAATGGCATTCCTTATGATGAGGTTGGCCATATGCCAGAGAAAGGTGGAGGAGGAGGAAGAGGGCAAAGGGGAAAGTATGACTAAACAGTGACAATAGACTTAAACCTTCTTGGAGGGGTCCATGCCCCCTCCCCCAGCATGTTCCTGTCTTCCCCATCACCCTCATTTAACACCTGGGTGGCTGCAGGGTAAGTGGATCAGCAATCTGATACCATGGGAAAAAAAAATTACCAAAAAAAGACAAATTCCCTGCCCAACCAGCCTGCTCATCCAATTCTGCAGCAGCTGCACAGCTGCTAAGTCAGATGTAAAGGCAGCGAGGGACGTGCAGGGACCAGAGAAGGGGATGGAGCAGAGGAATGTGACTGTCCCACTTCCTGGTGGGACGTCATACCAAAGTGTAACATGAAAACCATATCCTTTGTTTGTCTGAGCAAGATTCCCTGAATCCGTGCTGCTAGCAACATCTGACGGAAAGCTCACTGAGGAATGCTGATACTGTCCCAGCAAAGGCATATCCTGTGCCTCGTCGGTCACACAGTGTGGCAAGGACTGGGTAGGATGTGACCAAACAGCTGTCAGTCAGCTGGCGATGTTGCTCAAGGTTCTTCCGTGTGCATGTTAACAGCATGTTGAGATTTAAAATAAGCTACCCAAATGTGGCTGGTTTTGGTAAGCTGCTGTTAAAATAATCCTCTGTATCCATCTGTGGTTGTATCAGTTCTATAATTGGCTTGTTCCAGGAAAAAGTAATTTGCTCCATATGAACTCCCACAGGCACAAGCTACACTGTCTTGTCAGTAAAGCAGCAGAACTACAGTATTTCTATCCTTGGGGAGTACAAGCAGTGATGCTTCTGCCAGCTCCTCTCAATTTGAGGTGGGGAATATTTCCTATCTGCTGGCAATCTGCTACCAGCTATAGCCACATTTTGTTAGTGACATTTCATCCACACTCCACTGTTGTTTGTGGAACAATGTGTTGTTTGTGGAACAATGTGTTGCTTGTGCAGATCCTACAGCTGACAAGTTCTTTGCCTGTAAATAGTACTTTGTTCCCCTTTTATTTGTTTCTAGTGGCACCAATTCCCAGTGCTCTGGTTCTCACCAGCAGCACCTGCCCAGGCCCAACCTTTTCCCCAGGGCGACTGCAGGGCTGATTCTGTACCAGCCAGTGCTTACTCAGAGGAGCTGCTGCTGTCTTTAGACGTTATTTCCTAGCTTGTCACCTTGTTAATGACTTCCATCATCATTAGTCACCTACTACTTCCTAATGGAAAATATGTTCAACATGGACTCCCCTCTGAGTCTGTACTGATTCTACTTGCTCATGCGTGAATACGGATGACTCTCCCATCCTAAGGCTGCCACTGAAACCTTCATTTGGTGGTGATTCACAGAACTGAAGAAAGTGCTTGGGAGGTTTGATCTCCTTGCTGTGGCCAGCAGGCCAGCCTTCTATAACATCCTGCTTTGACCATGCTGTCAGCCACATGTCTGATCTGACGGGAATGCTCTGCCCTCTCTAGGGAAGAAAGCCACTTCCCATGCTAAGAGAGCTACTCTTCAATCTCAGTACTCCCATAACCATGCTAGACTGCTGGGCTGGAACCATACTTGTGTTCTAAAAGCATACCACTGTCTGCTGGAGTGGTGTTTGAGAGAGACTCACCTTACTCTAAGGTTTCTAGGCACTACTTTTGGGAGTTAAAGCTATTGCAACTGCATTAAAGGCATACTCCCTGCTTTGCTGTTTTAGTTACACTGCATTAGCTGGGATCTTCTGGATACTCTAGGTTGATTTAGGTGCTCCAGGCAAAGCTGAGCATCTCTATTTAATATTTCTTAATATACCATTCTTCCTTTTCTGTGTGCCACTTAACTAAACAGGGATATGGTCCCCCCACCTCTGCCACAGATTTACTTGCTGATGGATGTAAAGCTTGGAAGACACTAGAGAAGGACTGTAGGTATCCTCAGTTGCAGTGCTGGCAGTTAGCTGTGCAATGCTGACATTTAACTGTAAACTCTTAACACTCAGAGGGCAGAAGTTCAATGATGTACTGGGATGATTTGACACCACATCCAACACCTTGCTCAAACTCTTGATGGAGACCATAAAAAGCAGACTTTGCTCAATCAGGCTTTACATAATAATTACTCTGGGATAAATACTACAGGAAAGTTGCAGGGCAGTGCATTAGCTGGGATGTGTGGTACAGCCTGCATAGTTGCAGCTTGGTGCTCCTTCTGACATTAGACATTGTCCTAATTTTGTTGCCCCAATAACTGGTTTTCTCATAGGAGTGAAATTACTGAAAAATAATATCTGTCTTATGGTGACCAGTAAAGCTGAATACGAAACCTGTTACTTCTTATTCCAGCCATTAAAAGGGAAGGCAGTTAGAAGCCACTTTCAGGAGGTTTCCCCATAATTAGAAGCCTTGAGAGAAAAAAAAAATAGAAAGAGATTTTCTAAGGTTCTTGTGTGCATAGGGTAGGGAACTTCTCCATAAATTATAGTGCGTGAGCATGCCAAGAGACATGTGACCTTTCAGTGTGCAAAGTCTGCTTGCTCCAGAGCACAGTGGGATCATGTAACTATATGTCACTCCACCCTGCCCTCCATAAAGCTCTGTGACTATCTGATCCTAAGGTCATGGCTGATCGTCTCTTCAGCTTTCAACTGTGACCCGTTTACGCTGTGTATTTATCTGGCAATTTCATCTGAAAGGGCCACTGGTACCAAGTGATCTGACCTTTCCTTTCAAAAATGGAGGGACCCTGCTTCAGAATCCAGCAGCCTGTATGGAGGACGAGCAGCAAACCCAAGATTTCAGACAGCTGATAGCACTGAAGGCAGCTGGAAGAGTCCTGGCCTACCTGGCAGCCCTTCCTCCCCTTGCTCAGGCTCCTGGTCCCAGCCCACAGTGGTATCAGGGAAAGTAAACAGCAGGAGCCAACTGCAGCCAAGTCTGGAGACAGCTCAACTTTGCAAACAGACGCATGCAGCCTGGGTGGACGCCAGGAAGGGCAGCCACACATGACAGATAATCTCTCTGACGCAGTATGGAGCCTGCTGAGAGCGGGGGAAGCCTCACATCTGCATATGCCACAGCTGCAACAGCCCTGGGACAGTGGGGGTGGCCTCAGTCCTGGGCTCAGTCCCATCTCCTCCAGGGGGTCTCAGTGGAAGGGTTAATCTTGTCAGCCTTTAAAACCAACAGTTGTAACAGGAGGGTGCAGCAAAGCTCCTCACTGCTCCCCTACAACGCATGAAATAACATGCATTGTAGGGGAGCAGTGCGACGCTCCCTGCCGTGCTGTTATTTCAATTTCCCTTCAACACCCACAAAGGTGAAGGAACACACCAGCTCAGTAAACAGCCTGCTCCTGAGTGCCTTTTCCAAGGCACTCAGACAGCTGATTTTCCAAGCCCTATAAATATTTTATTTGTACCACGTCCCCTGACAGCTCAAAGTCAGGCTCCCATCCGAGAAGCTACAGAGCTGCTCTCTGGTCTAAATCTGTAATGCAGAAACACAACTTATTCCATGAGATCCCAAGTGGGAAAACTGGCTGGGGAACATAAGTAATAATTTCTGTCAATTAGATTATCTTGAATGGAATATTTAATATATTTAATGGAACATTGCTTAATTGCTGCTCATGGGTACTTTGTAGATGCTGGAAACTCTGATCTAAATGATTATGTTAATGAAAGATTGCCAAAGGACTCATATTTTAAACTCCTACATAGGATAACAGTAGGACTACTTTTCCTGGGTTTCTGTGGTGCCCAGCCACTATTTTCCAGTTACAACACTCGGGGTAATGCCAACTAGCACATCTACAGGACTGCCCAAGGTTAACTGATGAGGGTGTTCACCACAAATCTAAATGCAGAGCCTCCTCAAAAGCTCAGACTGTTTCGCAGCTTGTGAGCTGATGGCCCTATACAACTGGTGCAGAAGCCTTGCAGTAACCTTAGGTATTTGTTGTAGGACCCTGAGGACACTAGTGGCTGTAACTGCACTGAGCCTCACCTGGACCCACATCTACACCTGCTGCCCATCAGCTGGGGCTCTGTTTAAGCTCAGCCTTGAGGAATGCTTACTTTCCCTGAGCTTTGGTGTAGGTACAACTTCATGTCCAGCTTTTTCTCCTGAATGGATCAAGGACCTATGTTGCCGGTAGGTCTGTTGCTGCCAGGTCTCTGGGGTAGACTTTGATTTGATGTAGTAATTTTGTTGTCAGTCCCATCCCTATCTGTTGCTGTTTTCTGACACTTTGCTCCTGACAGCAGGGACACCAGGTATTGCTGTGTGTGTAGGATGAGGGCAAGCCATTGCTAATGTTTTGCCACCTGAAGAAAGATGAATTTGGGTTGTTGTCCCATTGTCTGACCAGTTTTTCCCTCTTGAATCCCAATAAGTAAGATTGGAAAGGAAAAAAAACCTATGAAGATCCTAAAACTGCTCCTAAAGGTCATTTTTCTTCTCCATGCAAGTTGCAGAATTACAAATTCTCATCCAAGAAACCCTTCCAGACACATATACATGTGCCTATAAAGCCCTTTAAACCGTCATTAGTGTCCCCTTCTCCAAAATGGAGATCTGGAATT
Organism: Loriculus beryllinus; assembly: GCA_039877255.1. Lineage (NCBI taxonomy): Eukaryota > Metazoa > Chordata > Aves > Psittaciformes > Psittacidae > Loriculus > Loriculus beryllinus. The sequence continues at coordinate 12,049 of JBCJKH010022205.1, forward strand.
TCAAATGGAAATGCAGAATTTATTTATAGCCTTAGTACATTTTTCAGCCACAACACATAAATACATGGAGCAAAAGCATTGCCTTGCAGTTTGTTTACTGAGCAGCACTGCTTTCCCATTCGACTGGAGTGTTGAGTCAGCATCACTGCTGAGCTCACCCTGTTCTCAGAGTTCCTCTCCAGCCTTTGGGCCAGGGCAGCTGCTGAGAGTCACCTGCTTTGGAGTTGTATTTTAGGAGATTACTTTGTGTTGCGTTCTTGATAGCATGGAAGACTCTCCTTCAGATGGCCCTATGCTGCAGTGCCAGCACAAGCCCTTAAAAATGGAAGCTGTTGCTAGCTGTGACCTAGTTTCCTGAAATCATGAATTTGACTTAGAAAATAATATTTTTTTTTTTTTTAATGGCTGCATGGTCTTTGCATTAAGTTCTTGTTTGGGGAATTACTAGGGATGTTCTGGTTGTGATTTCAAAGTTTTCTTAATTATAAAGCTAAGAAGTATATGTATTGTAACATGAAAGCAGGGGAATAGCCTGCCTCTAGCAGCGAAGAAAAGCTCCCAATATTAAGACTGTGGTTTAAAAACAGTGATACATGGTTAGTTTAAAGCTCTGGATTTGTTGGTGTTTCTCAGCAATTCTAGATCCTTGGACTATAAGTGCTAGCATTAGTCATGTTAGCAGTGCATGAACTGGTGTTAACCTCCTCAGGATCAGCCTGGTCTTGCTGTGCAGCTGAGCTGTACAAGCACAGTTGGGGTGCTTTCCTACCCACTGCTCTCCAGAGATGTCCACTTCTCACTGTCCTCAGATTTTTACAGCTGGTCCTTTCTCTAAAAATGCTAAGCTTTTTACAGACTCCTTCAGGACCTGTGCTCCTTTGTAGCTATATTTCCTGGAATGTAATTTCCTGTCAGAATCCCTTCACCTTATTTTCCCTGGGTGGCTGTCAGTAACAGTATGGAGCAGTTTTATAACCTGATGGAAGCTGAAAATACAAAGGACCATGCTCTGGCCAGCTGCTCAGCAGCACCCCCACCTTGGCCTGTGGGACCCCAGCTCTGCTGCCTTCCCTTTGCCATTCCCAGACCAGCTTTCTCCCACCACAGCAGCAAGCTTTCCTGTGTGCAGCCTGGTGCGACTGGGGTGGGAGGGTGAACTGTTTGGCCAGGCTGTGGAGGAATGAGCAGTTTATTTGTTGCCATTGGATACTGATACCAGAGTACCAATTTTAACTGCAGCTGTAAGGCTGCCCAGAGTATGGAACCAGCATCTCTTGAAGCAATCAGTGGTTTTGTAGCTCTCCAAGAATTGTTCATAGCAATCTGTTGGGTTGCTGCACTCCTAATGTGCCTGTAGTACCCTTTTTTTCTGGTGAAGTTTAATCCTAAGAGTTGGGAAAACAGGGCTCTCACCAAAAACTGAGAAAGCGACAACTGGAAGGAAAGTTGTGAGCGCAGATCTGCTGTGTTTTACTAAAAACATATTTTTTTATTACTTTTGCTGTTGACCCACATAAAATTACTGCAAAGCTTAGCCTTGAAACAAGGGCTCTCATGCTATAGACACACCATGCCAGGGAGTCAGCACGGCTTGGTTTGCTACCCTGGTGTGTGCTCTGTGGAAGCTATGGAGCTGCCTCCACAGCCTTCCTAAAGACCCATGTTCATGAATCAGATCTTAAAAATATACAATAACAGCCCTCAGGCAGTGATGCCCTGCCTAACGGCCCCACCTAATTTCCCCTCTGAACTACATACTGTGCTATAAGTAGTTCAGGCACCTGCTGAAACTAGAAATGCTTCTTTCCCTGAAACCAGACACCAGCAGTGGTTAATTACCACATCCCAAGTTGGCACAGATTAATGCAGCTTCACTGAAGCCAATGAAGTTTCATGGCATTATTCCTGTCCTGGCTCTGAGTCATTAATAGGTATAGTGCTGGCTATTTTTATGCTTTTCAAATTGTTTCATTAGATTAGACAACCAATTATCAGCCCAAATCCATTTTTCCTGGTTAGGGAAATTAAAAAAGAGAAAAAAACACTACTCTGTTGCAGTAAATCATTGGGCTGAGTGTTTCTTGGCTTGTTTTATGTGGACTTAATTGATCAGCAAAGTTAGCTATATGAGAGCTAGCTTTCACAGCCTCAGAAGTGCGGGTGGAGCAGAGTGGGAGCTGTACCATATTTGTTTCTTCCAATGTATAGAGACAGTATAATAGGTATACATATCTGTGTGTATGTATGCATAATTCTATATGACCTGCAGTGTGTATGTATACATGAATGTAATAGTTGCTTTTGAACAATCTTTGTATGTGTAATTGAAGTGGAAAATACTGTAGTTAGAATTTTCCTGATGCTTGCAGAGGTGGATATATGTGCACTAAGCAATTAAAGCTGCGGCCTGAGGACTGGAGTCAAAATACCTGGACCCAGGACCTAAGAACTTGTTAAAATCACAGAACTAACAAATTGAGAACTGTTTTTGAAGTACAGGTTTTGGATGTTGTCAGCTAAAAAAAACTGACATGGAATAATGATAAGTAACTTTCCCTCCTAAGTGAGTGCTTATTAAGACGAGTGAAATGTTTTTACTGTAGCCTGTATTGTACCTCTACTGACACTGTACAGGTTTTAAAGCCTGATACGAAAGCCTTCTTCAGCTCTTTCTGAAGAAGAGGTCTTGAGCAGGAACAGTTGTGCTACTGGTGCCTGTGATGCTGAGCAACAATACCGTTGCCTTCTGGCTGATCAGTTGTCATGGGTAGCCATACACGTGCCTTGCACTGCCCTCAAGACCAGTTTCATGGGGACCTGTTTAAGACTGAGAATGTAATATGTCTCCCCTGTTAAGACTTTGAGCACTGAATATTTTTATTCTGTTAAAATACAAGCAAAACACCTGCTAAAAAGATTAAGAAGTAACTGCTTTAAAATATCACACCCAGGACACACAGTCCCAACTATTCTAGAGCCCAGTGCCAGACAGTATGTATTTGTGTGTGCAAAACACGCTAAGCAACAGAAGAAACTTTGTACCAAAATAGTTTAATAAAAACAGTAAGAGACTTCACTGAATCTTGCTGTCCTCAAGACAGAATTATGACATTATTGCAGCATTCAACACAATCATAATTCACATGTAATACTATACAGCTCCTGTTCGCCTTGGCCACGTTCTGCTCTCACTATGGCCTTGTGCAGCCCTGCTGACACAACCCAGCCCTGCATACTTGAGTTGCAGAACCTGTTCCTCTGGGAACCGAGCTAAATCCCTTCCTCACTGCACAGTGCTGTTACTGTCTGGAAGTTGCACAGAAACCAAACATCTCTTAGCAGCCAGAGGCAGTTTACAGAACCAGTGTGAACAAATCAAGTGACTGGCAACAGCAATACCGGTTGATGTTTAGGAAAAACAAGTATGCGACCAATTACGCAAGTTCCCAGTGCTGCCCAGCAGCTTCTGTTCACAAGAATGAAGCTCTGTTCTGACCTTCTGCATTGCCACCTCAGCCATGACAGAATGACTTCTATATTATACAGCTTGGTCTAATGCATGCCTTCACTTCAGCACTTGCAGAGAAGCCCATTGCCAGCAGCTGGCTGGCAGGCTTCATCACCACTGAATGTCCTCCAACAGCATCACTCTTTGCCATCAGCTTTGCACCATAGTCAGTATTTGTCCTTGCATTGTGGCAAACAGACTGAGCACTTGGTGTCTCAGACTTTCAGGTCAGGATGCTGCCATGAGCTGTGGCTTGCTTTCTCACTAGCTGAGAGGCTTCCTTTTTCCTCTTCTCCATCACTCATGTTCCCTGGGCTGTTCTGGTGATGTGGGTCTTCTTGCACAGCTCCTGATAGAATTCAGATTCCAAAAACCGTGGGTATGAGTTATTCTCCATTAAGCTGTAAACTCTTTTCTGTGCTGCACTGAAGCAGGTGTGTGTGGCTTCTTGAATGTTCTGTGCAATCATGTTCTTGGTTTGGAAGTCTATGTTTATCTGAAATAAAAGGATATTTACATCTGAGAACTGAACTCAAGGAAGTATAAAATGCCATTAAATTTCTGAAGAGCTAAATGCAAGATCCTACTACTACAGGATCAAATTAATCAAGTTAAAAGAAAATAATTCTTTTATACAAAACTGATATACTGATTCTATTATCTTTCAGTGTGAAATTGAAGTATGTTACAGGTATTATATACAGCTGTTGACTTTTCCCAGTTAAAATGGAAACTCTATGAAAAATACTGCTCGTGCTGTTTTCCAGCTTGGTGAAAAGGCAGTTAGGGAGAGACTTATATCTAGACACAAATATTAATGGTGAGGTACGTATGATGCAGTTTAGCATATGTATCTTAGCTCTCAGAGAAACAAAGCAAGGCTGTAAGAACTTGCAAAACAGGGCACTTATATTTAAGTTTCCTTTACCTCTTTGGGAGCTTCCTTTTCAATGAAGTCATTGTAGATTTTCTTTGCTTTTGATGTCAGCTTCTGGGGTGACTTGGTTTTCTTGAAGTCCTCACAGGCCAACCAGAACTCAATATTCTCTTCACAGAACTCAGACTTCAGAAAAGCTCGGAAAGCAGCAAGGCCATCTAGGGAAAGGAAAGCAACACCAAACCACATTGATTAACTATTTCAGGAATCTTGAATTTATCCACTGGTCCCATCTGCTTCTACTAAAACTTTCGGCAGTAGTTCTGGTCTGGTTCTTTCAGGGGTATCATAGCAGTAAAAAATTCCACATTTATGTATGCAAACAAGTTGGCACCCTAACAGCTTGGCAGGTTCCACTTTAGTCATTTAGGTAAATGTAAAGAATAAAACCCATTTCTACTTGCTTTTTTGTGATGCCTGCATATATATATATATATATATATATATATATAAACAACAATCCAAAACCCTCTCCAGATGGGAACTCTGGTGTTAACCTTTACACTGCAGTAAATATTTATGACTGTGCCACAACCATCTGGAATATTTTTTTTTAATGGAAAGGATGACTCAAGTTCAAAGAGCAAATGCTAATTTATTTTAGTCTTTTTTGCTTTGCTGTTGAGTGCTCTCCCTTGTAGAGCTATAGTAAAACCCCTAGATCACTGAAGTTCTGTTGCAGAAGCCTTCCCAAGTTGTTTGAATGCATTTGACTTGGTTAAGCAGTGAGCCCAGTGAACAAACGCTCTTTTCATACTTGGCAAAGCCAAACTAACAGGTATGATTTTAACTGCAAGGCTTACAGAAAAGAAAAATCCACTACAATGAAGTAATCTTGATTTTAATATTACTTTACAGGTTTGTTGTTGGGGTTTTTTAAAGCGTATTGCTATAATTTTGGCTTTAAACAGTCTACAGGATTTAACTTTCAAGACCAGAATCCAATCTATTTCCATTAAAAAGGCATCATGAGGAAGCAATCTCTTACAGACATACAAACTGAACTACCCCTTTGCTCTTGAATGTTACTTTTTGAAGGCAAACTTACATTTGTTAGCAAGAAGTTCATCAAAGGCTTCTGACCACAGCTGGGCTTCTTCAGGGGAAGGTCTGCTTAAAGAGATGGAAAATATTAAGACTTCATTGCTCAAGCTTAGTTTCTGTACAACACTCAGTATTTAAACAAAACCTCTTTCCAGCAACTTACCTGAAGTAGGTGCGGTGTTTCCCCACTTTCTTGGTCTTGATTTTAGTAGAATTGGAAGAGTTCTGCAGGAAGTAGCTCAGTCTCGTTTTCCAATCTTTAATACTGGAAAAACCAAGAGAAAGATGCCCATTAAACACAGCAACTCAAAAATCTTTAGGCACCCACCCCTTTACTGGCAAAGGCTGCAAAACTTTTCCTAATAGGACTTTGTCAGCAGCAACTAGAGTCACCCAGAGCACCTGAGAGCAAATGAACAACTTTCCCCTCACTTAAATCAACAGGTTGCCCCACTAGGCAGTGACTAGTGTCAACCAAGGCACAGCTGCAGGTGTCAAGAGACCCACAAGCTGCTCTGCTCTCCTCTCACGCTTCCCACCCGCTTCGGTCTCGGTCCGCTGCTGGCAGCGGCTCGCTGGAGGAACCCGCGGGGCCCGGGACAGGGGACCCACTCACATCGTTCTCTTCATCCTGCCCTTCTCCGCCTCCTCCGCCTCGCTGCGGCGGCGACCACCCCGCTCCATCCTCCCGCTGTCGTGTTGCAGCGCCAGAAACAACGCGCCCGGCATCACCGCGTCTCGGATACACACCGCCGCCGACGGCCGCCCTTATAGCCCTGCCGGAGGGAGGGAGGGAGGGAGGGAGGGAGGAAGGGACCGCCCCGCCTCGCACGGCTCCCGCGGCCTCCCCGACAAGAGGGAAGGGGAGGGCAAGGTGGTGTGGGCTGTGCTGTGTGGTGTGGTCTGGTCAATGCCGGCGGCAGGAGTGGCTGTTTGTCCCTGTGTGCCAGTGTGGGAAAGTTTTGCTTTTCTCCAGGGATTATGTCTCCTTTTTTCCCCCTTTATTTTGTTTCCTTGTTTTCCCCTTTCATTTTTAGCCTTTTTCTTTCTCTTCCTCTCCCTGCTATTTTTTTTTTTCCTCTTTTTCTTTCCTTTTCGTTCTCCGCTCTCCCTTGCTAGTGCCTTCTCGGAAATTTTTAGCCTGCCGCAATGACATCCCCCGGGAAGGGCGCCCATTCCTGCCGTACTGGCAGCGGGGCGCCTGTCCTTTCTGTTCTGTCAATCAGGAATGTACCCTGCACTTCTGCAGGATTTTATTTGTGTTTTAAAGGAGAACTCAGATTTCTGAGTATGGCCAGTACATGAGACAGGGTAAGGAAGGACTTAGCCACATATCTTCAAAAAATGAAGTAACCATAAATCTGAGTTTGTTGTATTTTTATTGTCCACGTCCCCACTAACCCCGGCTATTTTTCACTTTAATAAGCTGTCTGCACATGTGTTTTATCTCTGTGTAGTGTTGCCACCTAGCAGTGAATTGTGTAAACTACTCCCAGTACATGAAGCTGAAACTGCAATTACTCCAGCCTTTGGCTTGTTGAAAAGACCATGTGGTCCTTCTCAGCAACGTCCAGCTGAAGGGCATCATACCCAAAGAATCTGGATTTAGGAATCGTGATTTTCTCTTTAACCTGCTCTGCTTTTCTGCTGTTTTCTGTGCATGTGTCTGCCTCTCCACAGTACTCTGCAGCATGTATTTTTCTGCCATAAAAAGCAGTGTTCAGAGACTGATTCCCCAAATACTGGCTGACTTCAGCACAATAATGAAACATCAAATGTCTAATCCTTTTAGGTAATCACCATAAGATTGCAACCTCCCTGCTCACCAAATACACACAAAACTGTTTAGACAAAATGAATGCTGTGATTTGTGTAAGCACTCAAAGATGCTCTTTACTGTGCCTATTGCAAGTCTTTTGCAGTATATACTGATGATCTGACAGGAAAATAAAGTTCCATCCTCTAAACTTTACCGAATCACTTTAAATGAGTTTTGCAACAGGTAGGTCTTAGTCTTGTATATGTTATATACATTTTTAAATGGGAAATTTTTGCAAGGGTGTTACCATGGAAGGGAGGAAATGTGGAAACACTAACAGAGGTAAGGTTCTAGTGCTGTAAAAGCATCAGTTCCAGAAACTTTATGGGGTGAACTTGCCTAAAAGGTGGCCAGGGCAGGCAGTGCCTGTGTCATAGATGGAGCTGTGTTGACTTGCTTCCAGGCACTTCCATCGTCACTCGCATTGAGTGCCAGGGTCAGCCAAGCTGTGCAGCTGCAAATGATTTGGGCAGGATCTTGCCAGGAGCTGCTGAGCTGCCTGTAACACATCTGAGGATGGGAACACTCTGCACGTGCAAAACTCGCAGCACGCAGCCTCCAGGTTTGGGAGGGAGGGAAGAGGCCAGGCTGCCTTGACTTGCAATAACAGATTGAAACTCAGCCCCTGGCCTTACCCGAAGTTGAGCCTCTTTGAAGGATTAAATGCTGTCAAGGAGAACAGCATGTCCTCACCTTCCACTTAGCCTGTAGGAGGTTTCTACATTTTATTTTTTTTTTAATGCTGATTTAAAGTTTCTTTCACCTGATTCTTAAACTTGACTGTGGGGAAATGTAGCCAAGAATGGTGGGAATTGGGAAACTTCGAAAAGTCTATTAAGCTACAGCAGGGTTTGTTTAAGCATTTATATTCTAGGGGCTTGCCCGTAGCACTCCAGAGATCCTGCTGGTGTTTGAAGCCTGACAGAATGTTTTCTTGATGGTCTTGGAGGAGGCTTGCAAGGGTAGAGCTGGGATATTTCCAGCGTCAACCAAGCTGTAAAGCTGGCAGTATTCAGTGTATGGAAGATTGAAGCATTAATCATGTATTTGTCCGATAATTTTTTCTTAAACTTTTTGATTGCTTCTTTCAGATACCCATAAAAATGGAAGTGCCAGTTAAGGGAAGGAGTTATAACATTTGTAATATCTTAAACAGTGGAAAAAATTGTGTTCCAGGTAAAAAAAAATTAGCTGAATGTGGACTTGTGAGGTTAGATGGCCTTATAAATCAGACGGTAACATATGGTTTATAAACTATTTAGATTAATACTGAATTTGATTGGCTGCATTAAGGTATATTTTTAGCTTACATTTTTGTTATGCTGCTACGCATGGATACCACTGTCTTTTCAGTAAAAGAGAAACTTTACAAAACACTTTCTTGCTTCATAATGCTGTATAGCGTGTTTTCTGTCTAAGCTACTACCCTCTGCCAAGCCATCAATTGTACATCTGCACTATAAAAGATGTATTTCATTTATGTTTAAAAAGCAAGAAAACATATCAGCCCTTGATGTGACCGGTGTGCTGTCTGGTGATCTGTCAGACGGAGATAGCAGGGAGATGCTTCTGGGAGAGGACCATTGGCCCCTTGAGCCCCTCTTCTTGGGAGCTGTACATGCACTGCCCTGGCTGGCCAGCTGCAGCACTGGGCACTGCATGCAACAGCATTCGGGCTTGCTGAGCAGTTTATGATACACCAAACTAAAGTGTTATTTTGTTTTACCAGTTTCTAGTTTTTCAAAGCAAGTATGGCAAAATGGCTCAGTTTGTTAGCTCAGTTTCCTGAAGATGGGTCTGGTTTCACACAAGCAGTGTCACACAATGACTTTGGAAAGTAAGATTTGACATCTCAGCCATGTCCTAAATGCTCTCTTGCAGCAGTATTTTGACCATTTCAGGAAAATTGGATATTACTGCTTTCTGGAGAAGCCCTGGACTGCAGTTACAGCAGAGGATCAATGTGTTAGCATATCACAATGCATAATGCTGCTGAAAATAAGTGTCCTCAACTCCTGATGCCTCTCATCGAGAGTGGAGTGTGGGGTGTGCGACCCTGGCTGTGGGACTCAAACAGGCGCATGGACAAGCACGCCAGATTTGTCTGTGTGTATGCCGACCTCTACTCCTTAAAAACAGTGAAGCTGTTGTTGGCTGAGGACAAATATAAACATAGTGCCAAGTCTTTCCCTTTACGTGCTTCTTAAAGCTTCAGTCTATTTCTGTAACAGTAATCTTATTGTCCAGGAGAAAGGCCAATGGAAAGTACTGGGTGGGGGGAGCCTATAGCCCAAACTTTGCCATGGCAGTCAGTGAGAATTTCGCTATTGCCTGCAGTGAAATCTGGTGTCAGACATTTAATGACACAAGCTCTCACCCTGGAGATCATGCTTCTCTTGGTAGAGGCTTTCTTGAGAATGTTCTGTCCTTTTTCTGCTTATATTTCTATGAGAATCACTGATGGCTGCATGTACAGAGGACAGTAACATATGCAATAAACATCCAGAGATGGAAGATGAGTTTTTTCCGTCTCAGTTACGTTATATGTTGCAAGAACTATGCTGATCTTTTCCAAGTCCCCAGTGAGTAGTTGTTCTTACTGCATTTCACTTAAATCTGTGTTTGCATTTTCTGAAATGCTAGTCCTTGTTTCTTCCTTTTATAGAGAAGGCTTGGATGATACAAAAGAACATATGAAAGCTGGTCCAGAGACTTTATAGCTGAGTTTCATAAAGCCAAGAGAGGGCAATATGCTTTTGCATGGTGATTCAATCCATTAATTACAGTTAATTGAAGAATACCTTATTGAACCCTTGATGTCTTTCACTAGCCGAAAAATCATATTCAAAAGAAATAATAAAATGTTGAGCTCTTTTTGTTTTGTAGTACAAATTACACACATCCACTTTCCTGTATTTTTACAATGTTCTTTTTAATTCATAGACATACAGTCCTCGTGGTGTGTCTATGAGATGGCTCACGGAAGCATCAGAACAGGAGATCAGCAGAGAATGCCACCATGCTGCTTAAAATAGCATTGTCTGAGTCTCTGTTCTTACCTCTACTTTCGTCTCTTCTGTGAGGCACAGAGGACTGATAGGTATTTGTACAAAAGAGCACAGAGGTGCCCTGCTATGAGTGGAAGCTATATGCTTCTGCACTGTGTACAGTTAAGTAATAGCAATCATGCATGGTATCTATGGCAGGGCACTATTTTCTAGATGAATGTTACGATTGCCACTCTGAGATCTTTTGTGTGAGTTTACTCAAACCGTGAGTCTGATTCTAATTCTGTTCATTGCATTCTGCTTTCCTAGTCCCTTTTACAATTTCAGTGGTATGTGGGTGTTGGGTTTTGGTGGTTGTGGGTTTCTTTGCATTGGTCTTGGGTTTTTTTTGATTGCTTGAAGCTTACTGAGGTCAAGCTGTTACATTCTCTGACTTCAATCCTGCAGGCTCTGCCTGACTGGCTGTTATGCTTCCCCAGTACTATTTTTCCAGTCACAAAGCTGAAAACATGCAAACCGTAAGAAGCCATTTCTGAATCTAAATTTAGCACTACTGTGGAGTAACACCAAGACTGGACCAATTAAATGTTTAGTCTTTCCTAAATAGAAAATAAAATATATCTCATTACAAATGGATCTTGTTTCACTTAAGAGCAAAATCCTCTGAGTAATGTATAAATGAGACGGAACTCTCTGAGAACTCATCATTCCCAGCCTTCAGCCACCTTCTTTTACATAAACACTCACATTGGTTTATACAAGTTCTAAAAATAGAGCTGAGATTTATCAAAAAGTGCATAAACTGGGACTACGTGTATACTTGCAGTGTTGCTGTTATGTAGATGCGTACGTCTGTCATAGTGACACTGTAAAAAGAATACAAATTAGGACATTGAGCAGCTGGTAGTGATTCCATTTCTACCCACAGACGTTTGGAAATGTTAGCTTTTAAATGGGAGATACTTGATAATGGTGGGCGGGAGTCAGAACGGTGAGTTCTCTGAGAACCCTGGGATGTCTGTCCTGTTCATGTAAGTTCTGCTTTATCCCTTCTGTAAGGACAAGCAGAAAGGAGACCCGTTAATACAGTCTGCATTTTAAAGAACAGGACATTCTCACATTCCTTATGTCTTTTGTCAATACAGAAAGCAAACAGCTTAGCAAGAAGCAGTGTGTTTTTAACAATGAAATTTTCTTAGCAGATACGAGCTGGGTTACACCACCTCGGGTAAAGAGATCTGGTTAATCTTGTTTAAGGTTAACTAGATGATGCAGAACAGCGGTTCCATGTTCTGTTCAAGCTGCAGTCTAGTTTGTTTCCCTCCCCAAAGGCCATATTTGTTAAACGGGTGTGCAGAGGGACATTAAACAATCAAATATATTTGTTAAATCTGGATGTGGGCACCTTCTTTATGATACTATCTGCATGTAATAGTCAACATACGATCTTTTTGATGACTATTTAATCCATGTTAATGAAACTCTCTGTAAATGCCCAAATGATATCAGTCAGATATTGATCTAGAAAGTCTCCACGGCTTACAAAATCAATCCCTTTACAACTCCTACAAGTGAATGCTGTCAGGAGCACAACAGTAAGAAAGTAGAGAGGATTATAATTTTTTTTACACCTAAAAAAGTTTAAATTTTTGAAAATAAGCATTTCATTTAAATAGAGGTAAAATGTCAGTCTTTCCTATCTCATGATGGGCAGAAATGTTTAAACTTGGAACAACCTGATCTTCATGCTGGATGGAACTTAATTTAGGTTTAATTAGCTTAGTGGAAAATTACAACACTAGTAAAATATCGAATTTGTCAGTGGATATTTTTTCTTTTTCAATTTTCTTAAAACCTTTTTTATCTCTTTCAGTGTTGCAGTATAGGTTTTTCTGTGAAAAGTAGAAAGGTAATGAATGCCTTTGAGTTCTAGTAAAGGGTGCTTGGTAATGGAGAGGAGAGAGAACACTGAGCAAATCCTCTTATCAAGGTCAGAGGACATCTCAGCTAAGGGCAGCCTTATGCCTTTTCTACTTGACAGATTGACAAAAACTATTACCAAGTTGTAAAGTTAAGCTCCCTGCAGTTAGAAAAGGCCAGAATGAACACTTCTTGTGGACTATTAGTACTCCCACATTTATCCAGTGGCACCCTAGTCTACTCCCAGAGTGAAGACTGGGAGTGAAATGAAGGATAAGGTGATGCTTGTCTGGCTTTATCGAACTGTGGGAATTCCCTCCTGTCTGGTTAAATAGTACACTGAAGAGGTTTCCACCATAGCCAGGACTGGACGGCGGGTGCAGACTATCTTGCAGGTAGCCTGGGAGAGACAAGTAGCCAAGTAGCTTGACAGATTAAGCATTCCCTTAATGCCAAATGTTGCAAAAGAATGTCTCAGTCCTCTGAGTGCATCAATTGTAGGCAAGTACATTGTTCCCCTAGAGCATTTTTCTCATCAGCTATTAATTCAGCATTCAAGCAGGTCTTCAGAGCAAAGCAATTAATATCTAACTTAGGCTGAATCGTTTCATGCGGAAAATAATGGTCCAAACTTCTGAGTTGTGTTGATAGCATAATAATGACACTTCTTGTATTGAGATGTATGTTAAACAGGTAAAACTCCACAGAAATATGCAGAGATATGCTCTGCACTTATTCCAGTGATACACTTATGCAGAGCACTTAATGTCACAGCAGACAACAGTGACAGGTGATTTTGCATTTAAGAAATATTTTTGGGGATGTTTACAGGGCTAGGAAATAGCAGTGCAGGACTGAACATCAGCATGGGTTGCATGTGACTCACAGACTATGTTTTTTTCCAGCTTTATTTTAAATAGATGGTGGTTGGTTCCACACTGTGTCACAGCCTTCAGTTAGAAGCTGTGATAAGGCCTCTACATTAATGTACTCAATATTTTTCTGGTTGCAAGAAGATGCTCTACTAGGATTGCTTGGAGCATCATTGAGAAAAGAGAGCAAGAAACATTAATTAGCAAAAGAATCAACAATAATTTAAAATTTCTTCACTGACCATAAATATTAAAATGTACCAGATAGACAATTTAAAATCAAAAGAAGGAAGTCCCAGGTCTCAAAAAATGGTATAGATTAAACAGAGGTGCTGAAGAGGACAATTAAATATACCTGTGAGCAGACTCATATTTGTAAATTTGGTAAAGATCTAGCAAGGCTGCCAAGCTGTAGAGGCACCCAACCATATTGGTCTCATTTGGAACCTCAGAATACATCATAAATCCTGATCTTTACTATCCCCAAGCTAGGATGAAAGGCAGTAATCAAGTCCAGGGAAGAGAGTGAACTTCCAGCATGTATCTAGAGGAAAAGGAAGGCAGAATTAGAGCATGTCTCCCCAGCTGTCTGACTGCTTTCCTCAGGTGCAGCATCACAGATCAGCTTTTCTCTCCTGGCTTGTAGCTTCTCTTCAAAGATGAACAGCTACTGCAGATGAGGTACACACTCTGTGCTGTTAGCTGTGATTTTACCTGTTCCTTTCAGCAAACCTTTCTTAACTCCAAGCTCTTTTAAACATTAAACCAACTGTGTGGCACTTTCTAAACATTCACTTCAGAAGAGGATCCTTCAGTACTTTCTCTAATACAGGTTTCTCTGAGGCATGATGTGTGAGCTGCAATTCAAGTTCTGGAATGGTGAACTTATTTTACAGCTAACATAAATCTAGTGTTTTCTCCACTAGTGCTGTGTATCATCATCATCGTCATCATCATTATTTTAATCATGTTGTTTACTTAACGTCTTTGTTTTAAGTAAATCTGTGTCAGTTTTTGGGGGTGCTGTAAGGTGTATTTGAAATCAGAGCTGTAACGTCTCAACTGTTTTTAAGTATTTCAAAATATGGGAGGGATAAAAAAAGTGTAGATGTGCAGAAAATGCTGTTTAAATTGAATATTAACTTTGTTATCAATGTGTTTAATAAGTAACTGCTTTCTTATGTTACTGACATTAGTGACTGATGTTGACATAGTGTTTGGCACCCATTTCTCAATAACAAAAGTTTATTTTGTTACAACTCAAAACAACTGAGCTACTTTTGTTTTCTTTGCCAGTTTGCATTTACATTTATAAAGCCATTACTAGTCAGCTCATTTTCCCTTCTGAGGGATTTTAGTTTCTGCTATAGTTACAGATGAGAAATCAACAGCTTTTTGTTAAACTACTTCCCCATTTTTTGCTCCCTTATGGAGGGATATTTAGTAATACTTGGTTTTGCTTGCCTCTCCGCTTTAAGTTTCTGGCTGAAGAATCAACGTGTGACGTTATTACAGTGAGTCTTTTCTGAACTGGAGAAACTGGGTAGGGAAAGTCTGCTTGAATAGGCACAGTCAGACCTGCAGTGGGTCTGCCTGTAGTTTGGGCTGGCTGTATTGGCAATGGAGCTGGGTTAGCATCATGGTTGTGGTACTGAAACCCACGATTCTTCAGGTGGAGCACAGCCTCATGCAAACATGCAGTGTAGCTTTCCCACTAGCCCAGCTGGCAGCACAAGCAAAGTGACTGTAAATTTGGCTGGACTCCCTCCCTCTGAGTAAAGCAGCCTTTAGAAGTGGACAGGTTGTTCCTTATTCTGTATCAGCCTTCATTTTGCCCAGCATGATCAAAAACTTACGTATTCACTCATTGCAAACGTGTATTTATGCTCTGAAAGGGAAGAGGTTTTATCAAGGGGTGAGAAACTAGCATTTGCCGTTCTGTGTCTGTACTGATCACTGTTTATCTGCTCCTGAAACAACATTCACCACGAGATCACATTTTGTGTGAAACAGCTCGGTGCCAATCTCCCATATAGCTCTGTTGATTTACACCAGCTAATGTCTTGGCCCATAACCATACTCACTCCAGATCTCCCTCTGGTTGTAGCTAGGTCTCACCCCTGCACAGGCTGAGACACCCTCAAGCTGACCAGCAGGGACCATAGCCCTGTCTGCAAGGGTAAGAGCTCACTTTAGACCCAGTCTCATTTCCAGATGTGTATGCTGGGGCCAAGCACTTACTGCTTTTCTTCAGTAGAAAAATCTGTCTGTGGCTTCCTTTTAGAGTATATGCAAAACTCAGACTTAGCAAGACCTTTAAACTGATGCTGGCAGTTGGGAAGTAACCCCCTGAATAATAAGGCTGAAGGTTTCTCTTTCTTTACATTCTTATTTTTGTTATTTTACTTTTCATGTTTTCTCTATATTCTGAGAACTGTGTGTTCAGTGCTGCTGCGATTGTGATTCTTTTTTCCTTTTTTTTTCAAATCCCAGTGAGATAGCAATACTGGTCCAGTGTGTTAAGCTTTTGAAAGCAGCAGGTGGTTTACAGTTGCTCAGGTTTAAGAGCATATTTATTTATAAATGTTTATCCAAAGGATAAAGAAGCGAGAAGCTGGGAATGTTTTTCTGATCTGATCAGGTGGTACCATGTAGTAGATTTACAGCAATTTTCCAGCTCTGTGAGCTCTCCTAGGCAAGGAAGCTGCCAGTGAGCAGCTCCTCGTTTTCCATTGTGCCAGCAGATACACTGATGGAAATGGGAAAGTATGCAACATCGTGAAAATTTGTGTATGTCCCTATTGAATGTTCTAACCTGATCACAGCTGACATTTATCCTCACCCTCTATCTTCTGCATAAACTGTGTGTAGCTGAAAGCCTGGTCAAACATCTGGATCAGTAAGATTAAATATTGAGTCTTGAATACATTAACAAATTATATACTATTTAGCAAGAGTATAAAAAGTATAATGAAAGTGCCAGCAGATACTCAACTATAAAAATGTTCTGCTTTGCAGACTTTGAATTAAAAGAGCTCTCTCTGGCCTCTCCTGGAGGTTATAGAGAAGAGTTTGGTCAGATTTGTGTTCCGAAACCTAGAAGAAATTGTTACCTGAAAAGCATCCAGTTATTTTTACAGTAGCAGAGGATCTTTTGACTTTGCAATCTTAAAAGTTTCTATATGAACCTTTATTTTGTCCTGCTGTTAGTCACTGCCTTCATAAACAGTAATGATGAACTGTGACTTAGAAACAAGAATCATTATAGTAGGTTGTACCTGAGAAATGTAGTCAAGTTTTAAAACCAGTCAGAGCAGTGCAGAAGAAAATCTGTATGGAAGACTACACTGTGAAGAGGATGTGATGAAAACTTTATATCAGTTCAGTTGTTAATACAAGATTTTTAAATCAGTGGCATCTGGGTACTAGATCAAGCAGCTACATTGTCTTTTGCATGAATAGGTTACCATCTTTTAAAGCAGTAGCAGTTACTCTTTGTGCTTTGTCTCATGTCTTTGTCATAAATTAGCGAGAGTTTACATACTCAGGGACTTCATTTCCTTTAAGGTATGCGTAACCTGTGAATATTTTCAGCCATCAATGTAATACATTGAGCTTCCTGCTTAATCCAGTTGCTGATCATAACAGATACGATTTTTTAAATGAACTTTGTGAAGCAGTCTCAGATGAATGTGAAATTATCCTCATCTATAGCCAAGCTCAATTTGGACTGGAATGCTCTCAGGGTATGACAATAGCGTTTTGTGCTTTTTGGCATTTAGGATAAATTTGAGAGAGAGATTGAGAGCTCCAATGGCTTCTTTTTTTTTTTTTTTTTTTTTTTTTTTTTTTTGTGCAACCATTTCGAGGCGGGATCATTTTTAGACAGAGACATCCATTTGAGTTGTTTACTTTGCCACAGTCACCCTTAGCTCAATCATTACAGGGCTGTTTTTTCATCAGCTCCTGGATACATTAAGCTTCTTTTCTGCTAGTTCCCTAGTTACTAAAATCCAATTCTCATAGCCACACAAGACATCCTCCATTTTCTAGGCACATGTTTAGTGAAACACCAGAACATTACTTTTGCTCCTGTCATCTTTATCCATCTTTCCTAATCAGATTTTAGTCAGTAGTTAAGCGTGGATGCTTGCAAGAAAAGACACAAGCACTCAAGATGTAAGATAAAAACATTACTAAGCAATTACTGTTTGATGCTTAATTGTTGCTCTTTTTGGAATATCATGCTCAGAGTCATTTGGAAAATGTAGTTATTGTAAGCTTTCCATTTTTTTTTCTTGTTGGATGGGGCCTTACGCCACATGTGTTAGTTCTTGCTGGAAAGAGGATGGGATGCTTGTGGACAATAGGTCTATAAATTGATATTAAAGGACAAGAATTTTTAGGCTTGTCTAGCAAGAACAAGGAGATAGTGCAAAGAAGGGAAATGACAGTGATCAAAGGGGTAAAGCTTCAACTAGGGGTCATTTGACAAAAGCAGTAGGAGACCAGTTATAGCAGAATAGAAGCAAGCATGTCTTTAGCCACCACTGAAGACAGACTACAGGGTGAGATGAGGCTCTGTCCTACTGTGGCATTTTTTACATCTTTATCAGCTTTATTTAGTGCTCAGACCACCACACAATTAAGATTTTAAGCATTTACTGCTGGAAAGCCTACAAGCAAGAACACAGTATGTGCGTAAGACTTTGCTAGACTTAGGCCCTATACTATATTTGGTTAAATGGTACCATGAACATTTACACAGCTATCTAAATAATGACATCCAGTTAGTGCTGTAAGCTGAGCCAAAGTAGAGATTTTAAGTGCCAAGGACTTAGAACATCTCTTTCTAATTTTACTCTGGCTCAAAGTATGTTTAGAAGAAGAGGTACAGATAAAATCAGATAAGGAAAATTATTTAGTATTCTGTCACTTGTAAAAAGTTTATCAGTTCAAAATAAAAGAGGTGAGAAATATAAGTTAATCTTTTACAAGAAACGAGCCCATATCTAATGGCTGAATTAGGAGCTTGTGCTTAATAGGCAGCAAGAGATGATTGCAAACAGTCCACACTGGCTGTTGACAGACATCCTGTTTTTGGCAGTCTGTACATACTTCACAAAGAGATGCTACATGCAGAGGTAGCAAATCTCCAGTCGTTGTCTTAGCTGTAGCTAATTAGCTGGAAGATGGGTGGAAAAACATGAATGACTAAACTGAGTCATTGCTGTTTGGAGATGTTCCAGCTGACTGGGTTTCTGGTAGAAAATGCTGATTCTTCCAAATGAAGACATTTTGCTGGAATATGTAGTCTCAATGAGACTGTCATTTGTGCTCTATCCAGACTGTTCTCCCACATATCCAGGCTCTTCGCCAGTCAGCCAGGCAGGTGGTATAGAGGTGAGCTCTTTGCTTCTTCATCTGCTGGATCTGCAGTGTCTCCTGGCTGGGCTTGGCACCCAGCTCATTTTGCTCTGCCACCCTAGGGACATGCAGCCTGTTCTCACAGCCCTGTCAGCTGCTGGTTGTCCAAGTCTACCATTCCAGATGAAATTATTTCATAGGTTTGAAATATTTTACAGGTTGGATGTAAAGTCTTCCCGGCAGCTCCACTAATATACGAAGACCCTAGTGGCAAGAGGAGCCCTTAGAGAAAGCACAACAGATGCATTTTTTAATTCTGTGAGAAAGACTTCAATTGATTCCTGATTATTGATTTTAAATCAGGGGGTATCTTCAGTCTTTTCCTGGATTCTTTCCAGCTTATACTAGGCTATTCCTCCCCTTAGCAGTGAAATAATATCTAATGGCATATGCTAAGCTTCACCTGTCATTTTTTTATCAAATTGGATTTGTGGCACAAAGGATGTGAGAGGTTCATATGCAAAAAAAATTATTAGTGGGTTCTCATAGCTTATGGCATACATAAAATCTAATAGTGCATGTTACTTTTGGGGAGACAGGGGCAGAAAAGGGTGAGGGCCATCTGAGAAGAGGAAAAAAGCACTGCCACATCACCTCAGTTAGAAGTCTCCAGAGCTGCAAGCGGGAAGTAGGCTACAGCATTGCAAGTGTAGGCTTTTAGCGTGGCAAATGGTAAGGCACCTTGCAACAGACTGCTACATTTTCTCTTTGCCGAGTAGCTGGAGGTCTCTTCATCTCTTTCAATATCCCATTTGTTGACAAGCAGACCTTTAAAAACTCATAGGATTGTGCCTGCCTAGAAGCATGTCATAGATCTTGAATACAAACTACGGTTTGGTAGTTCCCCAGTCAAAAATATCACTCTTGATCAGAAAGCAGTTCTCTATTTCAGTTATAATATTTGTATCCCTTTTTTGGCTCCAAGGTGTACAGATTCTCCAGCACAGAGATTTATTTTGTGCTTGGCAATTTATGTATTTGTGTCACGGATTATGAGATTTTGCACCATAAAAGACAATAAAAACATTCAGCTTGGCAAGTCATATTCCAGGAAGAAATGTCAGCCATGGATTTGTCCTTCCTGGAAGTTGAGGCAAGATATTACCTCAAGGTGAAACAGAAATTGTGTTTGTTTATCACAACATAAGGACTAACTTACCCTAGTGGTAGGAAGTTTGTATTCGTCTTTGCCTTTCCCATACGAAAACTACTGTACTTATAAGGAAGGAAGGAAGGAAGAAAAATGGGGCAATTGCTGGGCAATTAATTCTTGCAAAAGAGAAAAAGTATGTTTACAGACCAATGTTTATGTTATGGGATGGAACAATCATTAGTGACTTTAAACATGAGCCATTTCAGTCTCCATAACTCCCAGATGTTCCTGCTGGCAGAGGCTGTCCCTTAGCCCTACTACTTGTGCATCCTTAAAAGGGATATGGAGTGATGTGGTTGCACCTTAGAGCTAAGCAGATCAAATGCTGATTCGCCTCTTTAAGGAGTGGTCTTGTTGTTTCTCAGTGTTCTGGGTCTAGCCTTCATATAACCTCTGGATGCAATTCAATAGGCCATTCCAGTGCAGAACTAATGCTTTTTCTTCTACTGCTCAGTCACTCTATCTGACATGAAAGAAATAAGGGGAAGAGAATGCAGGGTAAAGGTCCTGTCACTGCTGCTTTGTGTGTTATGCTGACATGGCTGCATGGCATTATAGCCTAAGGAACGTGTAGGTTGCTCCTTTGTGAATCCCATGCCTGGAGTCTGGGACACCTACAAAAGAATTCTCAGAGGGTTAGAAGTTTAGGAGGAAGCCAGATTTTTTTTGGATCAAATGTCTTCTTTTTAGTGATACTTAGTGAAATAAGAATGAAGCCAGGCTTTAGACATTTTATAACACACACACACACACACACACACACACACACACACACACGCAAAAAGACAGGGTTGGGTTGAAAGATAGGAGATGGTCCCATGGCACTATGTTTAATCTGCATCTGCAATCATGCCTTTTCCCTTTGTTCTCTTTGGGGCTCTCTAATTATTTGAAAAACAAAACAAAATAAACCCAAACCCCAGCAACAACAAAAAACAAACAAACAAAAGAAAACAAAAACTCCAGCACAGCAGCTAGATGGAGCAAGACATTTAAAAAAGCCCTTCCCCCTCCTGTGAAACATTTCCTTTTAACCCAAGACTGAGGGACTCTGGGGAAACAAGTTATTATTCCCTTCCTTTGTAAGGAAAACATGTGTTTTTTCCCTATTTCACAAAAGATACATGTTACATAAAATGTTCTCTTTCTTTTCTTTTTTTTTGCATTACACACACTAGTAAAATATACTTCGCACAGTTCAGGGTACTTGTGAGATGGCCAGGTTTTATTCTTCAAATAAAAATATGCCTGCGCTTTCCAATTTATTCGTCATATCTACTGACCTTTTTTAAGATAACAAACTAGCTTTCACGAACAAAGAAACACATGAGAATTGCTGTGGCAGGGATCCCGGTGCAGCTTAGCCTGTACAGATGTTCAGCCTTAAGCAGAGTGAAGGAGGGGGCTTGGTAAATGAAGGGTGGCTGTACTTTTTAAATAGATGACCACTGGACAGCAAAGCTGTTGGTGATGATTTATGCTGCATTTCAGTTGATAGATAGAGTAGGGTATAGTGCTAGTTAGGGTCTATAAATATTGCTGGGCTTTGCATGAGTCAAAAGCTTGAATAACAGGGTCCAGTAAGATATGAATGTTTTTATATTCATAATTGTATTGGCTGTCTTGATGGGCTGAGTACTACAGTCAAGATTGTGGATTTATTTAAAAAAACAGGTGCTTTAACTTCACATCTTGTCATTGGTGCAGTGTTTGCGGTTGCAGTGAGTCCTGCTGTGGTCAAGATTCAGTGTCAGTGGCTTAGTTTTAGTACTGGTGTGTATTATACACAAGGCACAGCAAGCTTGTTTTGGGATAGTTTATTAAAAATATAAGCAACTCACTTCTGCAGTGAAAATTCCACTTCTGAAGTTCTCACATTCCTTTAGTCCCTGGGAAGAGACAGGAGAAGCACAAGCTCCAAGAGGTGAGCACATCTTACATTTTCAGGAGGTACCTTGGAGAAGACACTAGCATTGTTTTGGTTGCCTGCATTCCAAAATTGAGAGAGAGATAAGCAGTTTCTCTACTGGAAGATGTTAAAATAATCCAATCTCATGCTGAAAAAGTGGAAAGTAAAATTCCCAGTATGCTATTTAAAGGCTCTGAAGGCTGCTTGTTGTAAATGATCCTGCCTCCTGCAGTTCGGCATCAGAAGCATCAAACTTCTCAGAACCAAAGGTAGATTTAAAAAAGAAGAAAAAGTATGACTGCTAGAGCCGCTTTTCCAGCAACGGTTCTTCTTGCAAATTTCCTGTGAAAAAAGCAAGACATAATAACAGGAGTATTGATCTACCTTCCTTTTCTCCAAATATATTCTAAGAATGACCTGAAAAATATTTCTTCTCTAAAAAAGAAATTGCTGCAGCAGTATTAAGATCAACTCCTTATCTGGGAGTTGTTTTTTATTAAAAGAACAACCTGAGACCACATTTGCCACCCAATATTTTGTAGAAATGCCAGCTTGGTGGGATGTGTGTATGTGAAAGTCATCAGAAAATGCTCAATCCTCTAGAATTTTGCTTGTTAATTTTAAAAAGGAATGAGGCACCTCCGAAGGTAAATAATCTCAACAACTATTTACAGACATTCCCATAAGGAAAGTTTTCAGTGCCTATGAGAATGTAAACAGCACTGTATAATTTGGTTTCAACTGACTAAAAATTTTGGCTTGGCTTTGGTAGTATAAACGTTGGAGTTGTGGTTGGTTTGCCATAAATAGATGTCACGGGGATGCTGGAAATTCAATATGCATTATTTCTGTTGTGTGTTATTTTCTTTTTATTATGTAGTGTAGCTAACAACCAAGCCTATTTAATTATGTAGCTTCGCTATTTGAAGTTATTACATATTAGTGCTAAAGTTGCTTAAAGAAGTATAGAAGGACCTGCTCCTAAGAAGAGACAGTCTCAAGAGCCAGGCTTCTAGTTCTCACAGAAAGGATATCTGTTGTCCTGTTTCCAGAACATTTGTCTTTCATTTCCCTCATAATAGTGTAGTACTTCTAGGAGGCATTCTGGGTCCTGAATCTCATCTCTTCTCATAACTGGACAGAAGAGGCTTTATAAAAGTCTCTTGCAGTGGGATATGGTTTGAATAACAGCTCTCTAATACTGGCATGATTTTGAAGACTAGACACATTGTTTAGTTTAGTTTATTTTTTGGATAGCTATTTAAGATGATAAGTTAATGTGCTTCTGTGCAAAATCATCATGTTCACCAGAAGAATCAGATGATCCCACTTAACATCTGTGTAGTTTTATCTGTAAACAGAGAAAGCAAATAAAGAATTATTAGGAGGCATTGGCTTATTTTCTTCATGGAACTCTAGGCTCTGTGCCAGAGAGGTCTTCCTAACCAAAACCCACGAAAATCATTTTGGACATGAAGTGCATGATGGTGGCTGTTTTGAGAGGAAAAAACTACCCAACTTTGACTTGGAGCTCAGAAATTCAGAAGCATCAGGCAGGCAAGGGAAGAAGAAGACATTCTAGGGTTGCATTCAGAGAAACAGCAGTAAGCCAGATTCAAGGAACTGGCCACAAGGAAATGGATTTAAAAAACCCCAACCAACCAAACAAAGAAAACCCAACTCAAAACCAAAAAAACCAACCAACAAAACAAGAAAAGGACACTGTTTGCAGACAGGAGGTGCTCTTCTGTACTGGAGGAGGCTGTACTTACTTTCGTGAGAGCAAATATTCAAAGTTTAATATTGTCTAGAGTGAGAATTGCTTGCAAGCTTAATGACAAATAAAAGCACTTTGAGAAACTAGATGGGGTTTGCCATTACTGTGAGAATAACCTCCCTGGCACAAGGCTGCCCACCTGCATGCAGACATCCCTTTGCCTACATTCCTTATGCCTGAGGCCATGAAGGTAAGCCAAAAGGCCTCTGAGGTTTGGCCACTCACTGACTCCCTGGCCATTCCAGCCCTCCTGCCTTGCTTCCCTTGTGGGACAGGAATGTCTGAAGAGGGCAGGGTCCCACTGCTGCCCCAGCTTGTCCTTCACCTTGCAGACCACCAGCTTGGCTGCTGCCATGGCTCCTGCTGCGGGATCTGTGGGGAAAGGTCTGAAACTGGAGGAGAGCACCAGAATAGGAAAAATTCATACCAGTAAAAATATGTCAACTTCGGGTGTTTAAAACCTTCTACAGATGAACAACACAGTGAAGAATAAGAATGTGTGTTTTGGGCAGGAAGAAGTGCAATGTGAAGTCACTATCAGAGTTCTTGGAATGATGCAGGACTCCCATGTTTGCAGAGGGGTGCCAGGCCCATGCTGGTGGGGCAACTCTCCTACCAAAATATCTTCAGGGGGGTTGCTCTTATTTGCCAATATATCTTAATGTCACCTTAATGCTTGTGGGTAGAACGTATTGCTCTAAGGAACAATCATTGCCATAGAGGTATTGAGCCACTAAATGGAACTGGTTCACAGATATTTTTGATGGCCGTAATAAACTTACTCTGGAGAGACCATCTTATTACAACTTGTCTATGGCAGTGATGTTATTAATGTAGCCAGAGAAGAAATGTGCTTGCTCTTTTAACTTTCAGAGAATGAATAAGAGGATTTGTTTAACCCATACAATATAACTTCTTTTTTTTCCTGTTTGTGGTTTTCTGGCTTTAGCTTACTAATCAGTGTAAATATTTGTCATATTTCCAGGTAAACTTATCTGATAAGGCTAAATTATCCACACAATAGTATTTTACATTATTGACCATAATACATATTTAATCCTCAATTCATAAGAATGGAGCAGAAAGTCTTTCATAGAATGACACAGGGTTTGAGTGACTTCCTCTAGCATGAATGTTAACTTATGATTTAGCTTTACTAGCAAACTCATGACAAAACTATGGAACTACTCCAATCCTGCAGAAGGTCATTGAAAAAGTCCATGAAATCAGATGAAGAACATCCATTCTCTGGATGGCTGCAGCAGTTCCAGCCTTCAACCTTTTGCCTGCTCCAGGGAGCTACCAACACCTGAGCCCCTATCAAGATTTGCAGTGTATCACAGCAAGATAAACTAAAATTGCTGCTTTATGCTGTGGACTTTCAGCAGTTTTTTCATTATCAGCTGAATCATTCCTGCAATAAAAGAATAGGAAATATCAAAGAACAGGATAGGTAGCTGGGTACAAACTGTCCCTTCCTCTAGCAGGGGAAAGATAAAAGTTGAAGATATTTCAATTAAAGAACATAACTGCAAAAAGCAAGAATAGTAATAGAGAAATGTGGGAGGGAGAAAAAAGAAATGGGACATTGAGAAGTTCAGGAAAGATGCTGGGTATCACATTGCTTGCAGGGTGCCATGACTTCTCGTTCTCAAGTATGTTTAGAGAGGAATAGGGAACAGGAGGCAAGTTTTGGACTGTTCAATTTGGCAAACAGTTCCTTCAAGGATGAATTGGTTAGTTTTGTAATACCTATGCTTACAGCTGGATTTGCTACATGGTACTTAACTGTACATTGTAAAAGGAGGCTGTAGGGATTAGTGTGCATTTATAAAGCTATTTCTTTTTTTCTCTTGATGAAAACATTTTTCCTTCCTTTTGGCAATGAAAAGGACACTTAAGTGATTGGTGTAGTATTTACAAATTACACCAAATACTTCCAAAGATTGGATTAATATTGACTTATGTAAAAGATAAGCAGGAAAAGCATACAAAAGTCTGCTTGACCATCTTGTATGGCTAGGACAACTCCAACTTGCTGTATGAGAAATAGTTCCTCTGTGTACTATACCTTGAGCTGAACTGAAAATGCAGTAACTCTGAAAAAGCTGCAGTACAAACTGAATGTACTGAATCACAAAATTAATGAAAAACTGTCTTATCTCATGTTCTATTGTAGGTTCAGACTGTTTCCTAGCTTGATGCCAGAATTGAGTCAACAAGGTATTTTTTAAGGACTAATGTGATTTGGAAAGAAAATGTTTGCATAGGCATCAGATGTGCTTTTTGTTCCATCCTTTTTCTTAAACTGATATTGAGGATGTGACACTTACTGAAAATTAATACACCATTTTTGGTCAAAACTAAACTACTTTTTGGTAAGACATAATGCAGCAGTCAAGTATAATGAGAAAATAATAGTAGGTCTTTAAAACAGTTTTCCTACCAGTCAGTACTTACATGGCATAATGAATGATGGTTAGTTAACTGCGAAATTCCAATCATTCAGCAACAGGCTTCTCCTGGTGAAATTATTTCTTATGCTACCTTATGTAGTTAACTTTCTGTTACTAGCTGTTAATATTTTTTACATTTCTTCCTGGACCTAAGTTTCCAGTTTTGAGTATAAGTATGCAAATAAATGGCTTGAATTTAAGAAAGGGCAAAGTGACCTAATTTCTAATTAAAACCTTACACAGTTTTGATTCAGGCTTCTCAACCAGAGTTCATGGGAGCTAATCAGATGCAAGTCATAGAACTAAGCGCATAAACGTGGACATCCAGCTTTTGGCACCTAGTTTTTGCAGAGGTTTGGCACAGATTCCCTGAAGTGCATCATCTAAACCATTGCTACTTGACATCTTCTCCACTGTGATAACTGTCTTGTGATGCACCTTCTATTAAGAAAACAAGGACAGGCTCTTATCATCACTTTTTAATCTCCTCCTCTGTATTTCCTCTGAATTCAGAAGGAATTTGGCCAGGGCTTTCCACTGGTCAATTTTACTGAAATATGTGCTGAATTAATTGGCAGACTCTGTAATGATTTTCTACTGTTGCTGATGGTAATTACAAATCAGTGCAATAGTAGCTACAAATTAGTGTAGTAACAATCTACAGATAAGAACTGCTTTGTTGCTTAAAAAAAATGACAGGTAGTTGCTCTCCTGGGGATACAGACAGCAAGCAGGAAGTTCTCCTGTTGTTAATGATCCTTAATGGAGCAGCTGTTCCAGGTTTCTCTTGTTCTAGAAGTATGGTGTTATGTCAAGAGGGTTTGCAAGTTCACATTTAACACCATGTTTTCTTTGCAATGTCAATGATATGTACTTGCAAATGAAATGCAGTGATTCAGGCTATATAAAATGGTGTTTTAGAGAATACTACTTAGAAAAAGTACCATGAAAATTATGGCATACTTTTGATGGGTGATATTCACATCTAAAATTAGCTTTATAGGTCATTTGAGTAAGGGTAGCCTAACTTGAAAAAAGTAGCAATTCCTACCCCACTGAAGATAGGGTTTAACAGCTCATTTAGCAGCTGCTGGTTAAAATCTTGACTCCCTATTGGTTTGTCATTGTCTTAAATTGTAACCAGGTGATGCTAATTGAGCAACTAACTGCTACTATATAGAGATGCTAAAAAGTTAGGAAATGTGGAGTGGTGGTATGTACTTGAGAATGGTGGGTGGTGTTTAATGTGAGGAGTTTATTTATTTTCTTTTTTAAGGTACTCAAGTGAAATATGCAGTTAAGTAATTTTAGAAGTGAAAGTTATTAGTTGCTCTTCTAATTCACTAACAGGATATTTGCACCAGTTCATCTGAGCAGCTGAAGCTGGAATATTCCTATAGGGTGCTCCTCCAGTACACATGGCTTTATATGCTACCTAAAAGTTCAGCAAGATTCTCATAATGCAGTTTTAAGTGAGTATGTTGAGTAATAAAATAGGTTTCAAAGCAATGCTGTGTAGTATGTTTTAAGTAAATATGTTGAATCAGTAATCAATTGAATAATCACTTATATTTTATCAAAACTTGATCTTCTTCAGGGATAACAGAGACCAAAATCTGTGTCTCCTGTGTCTTTCGTAAATGTCACCTCTCTTTTCATTGGTGGTAGCTGTATTTTGAAACAAAGATTCTGAATTCTGTTCAGCCCATTAAAGGGACGTACTTCAGAGTAACAAAGTCTAAATGAACGCCATGTTGATGTTCTAGATATTACAGTGCCTAGAAGCACTGCTTTGCAGAAGCTTGTGCTGGTTTATGCAGGCAGAAATCATCTTGATCTGTGTATATGCTGGGATGCTGGGAAGGGACATTATTATAGTTGCCTTGAGATCAGTGGTGTTTTAGACTTGTCTGCAAGGCCAAGAGTTTCAGGGTTTTTACTGTGCAACCTGTGAACATCTTGAAGTGTAAGCAAGAGCCTGTGTCTGCTTTGATAATGAACCAGTCAAGCTGGTTTCTGCTTGCAAAATACTCTAAGAACAACTTGTAGGTTCAACGCAAAGCTAAGCCAGAGTACGCAAAAAACATTATGTCTCTTCTTAGTTGTTTTCTCCTTGTGTTTTCTGTTATCTTTTCATGAAGATTTGATTGTAATGCTTCCCATAACTTCTGGGAAATAAACCTGGGGAGCAGGGGTAAACTGCTACCAGAGGAACGGAATGCATACATTGCTCGTAACTTATTAAAGTCAGTAGCTCAGCAGGGTTCACAGGATTCAGCAGGGCTCTCTGAGGTGATACCCAGAGTATGACTAGCACATTTCCCAGCACTACACAGAGATGCCTGTATGTATTTTTCTGTTCCTCTCCTGTGTTTTAAGCTCGTTGTGCTTTTTCTGGGGGAAGAGGTTTTAATTTGAAAAGTTTAGTTTTGAAATCAAATGCGTAGTCTGAAAGGGTCTCATTTAAGAGCTGTAGCATTTTTTTTTGTATCACAGTCTATATGATGTGATGTCCAACATGTATTTTAGAAGGAATTAGGGATGGTTTTGCTGCAGACAACAATAAATGTATTAAAAATGTTTTGTTGTCTGATCTGTTATTTCTGCAACTATTTTGTATAATATAGCTATGCAGGCACATACCTTTGTAAAGAGTGTCATTAATATACCTGCTCCTCATATTTGCACCTTTGCTTCCCAGGCTTGATTATCTTCAAAATTGTGCATCCTAAAAAGTAACTTGTCTTTCTGCTGAAGTAAGTCATGTTTGTATGAAAAGTACACTACCTCCAAGTTTATAGCAGTGATGTTGTATACTCTTTACAAACCAGTAGTTGATTTCTCTCCTCCTTCTTTAATGTTTGTGTTTTGTATCTGTGGGTGGGAAGATGTGGGGGATGGGGTTGGGGAAGACAAGGCTACATCACAGGTTTCTTGCAAAAAATTAGGCTGTGAATGACTTTAGAAACAATTTTTCAAGCTGAAGGGTCATACTGTTTAGAAGTATGAAGGCTTTTAGGAATGGAAAATCACCAATGAAAACGCTGAGATTGTCACTATGTTTCTTTTTGATGAAGATGAATGTCAGAGCACATGATTTTGATCTGAAATATTTTCTTGAGAACAGTTAAAGTGGGCATAGAACAAATGTTTTTAATATTGCAAATGTGTACAGAAGGATGTTAAGTATTCATTTTATGTCACAGAAACCTACCCTGGCTTAATGAATTATCCCTCCTTGCTACCTTCCTTGAAGTATTTTGGCACTTGCTTTTCTAGTTAAGGTTTTGCATAATTATAGTTTTTGATATATTGCTACTATGTCACAGGAGATAGTATCTGAAAAAAAAACCCCAAGAAAACGCTGCAAAAAAGTGTCACAGAGAATTAATGTTCCAGTTATAAATCTGCAAGCAAATTTGAACAGTCTGTTCTAAAATATTTTGTACTTCTGTCATCGAAAGACAGAAGAGCTATAGTAAGCTGGAGAAAGTTATGTGCTTGTGTGTATGGTGTGGGGGATTTTTTTGTGTTTTAAATCTGGCAGATCTCTATGTGGTCTGAAGTCAATACAGCTTTGCTGATCGGGACCAGGCTAAAGTGGAGCTAATTGTTGGCTTTAATGTTAGGTTGGAGATCAGTCTTGAAATTCTCATCCTGTCTTGTATATGTGAATTTCTGCAAAATTTGTCCCATCGCCTACTTTTAATTTTTTTGTTTACAACATAAAAAAACAAAAAAATACACTTAATCTACAAGAGTCTGGAAGGATTTAGATCACTAGTGACTGTTAGAACAGAGTCCTGGGTTCAAGGAGGCTGAAACTGATTCAGGTCTAAATTGTGTCTTTCTGAGTTTCTCTCTTTTTTTGAGAGATAGGATCATTCACCTTTTCAAACAAATTTTCCTTTTCTAAGATATCTTCAGAGACATTTTCTTTCAGACTTTCTTTCCAGGAGCCAGAAACATGTGATTTAAAATGTAACCCGGAATCAACTGGTCAGAAGAAAAAACCCAACAAACCAACCCCTGCCTTATTTCAGTTTTACTGGATTTGGTGTACTAGTAAGACATATGCTGTAGTTTGGGTGTAGCAGGAAATGACCCACCTTTCCTGTTGATTATTTCTCCTGAGGATATTACAAGGCAGGGGAAGGTAAAGTGGGCCCTCTGTCAGCGTGGGGGCCTTTTGCTGCTCAGGCCCATGAGCTGAGTGGTGGTAGTTCTGCTGGTGATGCCAGTTGCACTGGGAAAAGTTGATAGAAGTTTCCACAGCAGAGTTTTCCTGAGGTAGCAATGTTGGTAAGGAGTGGGTATAATTTTAGGTCGTTACTCCTGTATTTCTTTATGTTTGAGTGTTGTATACAGTTCTGGTGTCCTCAACATAAAAAGCACATGGAACTGTTGGAACAAGTCCAGAGGAGGGCCACGAGGACGATCAGGGGACTGGAGCATCTCCCGTATGAAGACAGGCTGAGAAAGTTGGGACTGTTTAGCCTGGAGAAGAGAAGGC
>JBCJKH010022207.1:2310-12830 GCA_039877255.1 Loriculus beryllinus
GAGGCAGAGAAGGAAAGCTGATCCGTCCTGCCTCTTTTGTGCTGCTTCAGAATAGGAGACCCAGCAGTCAGAGGTGGTGTGTGTATGTGTCTTAAATCCTTGTGTGAAATCACAGGATGGGGCCACAATTTTGTCCTTAGTTACATGTGAAGGATATATAAACACATGATTATGCGCTTGCAGGGATTGGTTGCTTTCCAGATTTTAGTGTGAGGTTTGCCTAGCACTGTAGGATTTTTTCTTCTGCATGAAGATGCCAAACAGCATTGAGAGATAGGTAAAGGAGTTATCTTCAACAGCAAGACAATCCAGATAATTTATCAACATGTTTGTGGCTCCAAAATAACAAAACCTGAGAAAAGAATAAATCAATACACAGAATACAGTAAGAAACATGTTTTGAAGGAAGTCGTTAAAAAGATGGTTCTTTTCCCTATTTCTTTTCACCTTGGTTTAGTTTTGCTGAATCTCCATACAAAGCCTGATCCGCATCCTGGCATGGAGATCTTGGTAGCTGGGCACTCATATAAACCAACCATTAAATGAGCAACTATTTGACTTCCTTCCCCAGCCAGACATCCTATCCACTTATGTGCAGGTTAAACCTAAAAAACTGTCAGCTGTGAATTCATCTACTCTAGGGCTGGCAACAGGGAAATGCCGTTATCAAGGTTTGAGAAGACTTCCTACAGTGGACTACCTATCAGTGGGAAGATATATCTTTTGTAGTATTTGCATAGTACAAAATGGGAGTAAAAAAACTTTCACAATTGACCTAGACAATTTTTATCTTTTGATGAAACAACAATAATTGATTTAGTTTTACTTCAAACAATAATTGACCATTATAAACATAGGAAGAGGTCTTTACAAACTTCCTTTGCATGTTACCCACCTACCAAAGCACTTTCTTTCTCTGGAGAATTAAATTGTCTCAGTATAAAGAATTCATACTAGCTT
Source organism: Loriculus beryllinus (assembly GCA_039877255.1). NCBI lineage: Eukaryota > Metazoa > Chordata > Aves > Psittaciformes > Psittacidae > Loriculus > Loriculus beryllinus. Next base: position 3,271 of record JBCJKH010022207.1, read on the forward strand.
TAGTTTTAGAAATCTGATCTTACATTTTTTTCCCATGAAGAATAATTCCATGATCTGTTATCTTTGGCACTTTTCCTAATCCTGACAACCGTTCATTATCTATTTTGTTTGGTTGGGTTTTAAGCTACATTTGGAGATATTACTGGCAAGTACTTGCAAATATACAGTAGCCTAGGTAACCCTTTCTTTTGTGTTTACCTTCACCCACAGGATTAGTTTAAGCTACCTCTGTCAGTGTGGGTGGAATTTAATAAAGTTCATAACTAGATCTTTACTTCATTTGACCATCCTCAAAAGTAATTCCTTTAAAAAACTGTAACTGCAGATATAAATTGAAAGCACTACAAAGATTTTTACCATCTTGTTATTTTTGCCCTTGTCTGGGTGAATTTAAAGATGCAACTTTTCTGCCAGTCCAGCCTTTTATTCCTAAGTGTAATTTTTTATTATTTCATTTTAAAAGCATCCTAACAATCACAGCTAGTTAGAAAATTTCTCCTGCTCCCATGTGAAGTATGCACATTTTAAAAAACTTTGTGTCAAAATAAATAGGTTTTCCACAATACTATTGTAACTAAGATGCATTTCAAACTCCTACTTGTTTAAACTTAACTTTCAATGTCTTAAGTTAATCTAAACCACAACAGTTTAGATTTCTACTCTTTACCTCCAGATCTTCAGATTTTTACCTTTCTTCTTATCTCCTCCCCTTCACCCCTATATGACCCACTGAAGTAGTGGAGAGAAGGTAAATTCTGTAAAAATGGAGAAAGAGAACAACTTCTACACTTATTTAGGTCTCCCATATATTAGCAACAGTAACAACAATGCTACTATACAGCTGAATAAATGTATGAATATGTAATTAGCCAAGTACTTTTAATTTAAAACTATAAATGAATTTATACAAACTTCTCTGCAAGCCCCCAGTCTGCTTCCTCTGGCCCAAGTGTTACTGTCAATGCAAAATTTTAGCCTGGAGTGAATTTTTATAAGTGATCATAACCCACTGAAAATAAGGGTATTTTTAATGGGAATGCTGACACAATCTCATCTATTCTAGCTCAGACAGTGCTACTCAGTTTCTTGTACATAAACCTCATTTAAAAGCAGTGATGACAAGAGCTTGTTTTTTCACAAGTCCTATAAAGTTCAGTTCAAACAAATACCTGTTATCAGGCTATTCAAGAAAAAGAATGTGGGAGAGGGGGTTGTTTTAATGGTTTTCCTAGTTTTGAAGTGGTTGAATGGTTCATCAACCCACTGAGTAGTTTCCTTAGTCATTTTCTTTTTAATTAATAGACTTGTGAACAACCGCAACTGCCTTGTGGGACATCAGAAACACTAAACAGATGACTAACTTGCAGTGAGCAATCTATTCAATACAGCCAGCCTTAATTTGAGCCATACATGCTGAAAAATAAAAGTGTGCCAGTATGCAGGTTGTTGTATAGTTTTGTGTCTGCTTTAAGTAAAAACAAGTCCCAGGTGAGCAGAAATTAACAATCATAAAACTATGAGGAACATTTTACATTTATTGCCACCTGTTATCATGATTTTAAGCCATGTTTGCACATGCATTGTCAGCCAGGTTGAGGACATGGATCATCAGCCCGGTTAGCTCTACAATGGTGGTGCTGGTGGCAGCCATGGCTGCAGAAAGGAACTGCCCCATCAAGTGTCATATCCCTGGACTAGGGCAGGCTTTAACACCCGATTACAGGAAACAGCACATGTTATCACTGTGCTTCTTCTGTCCTGTTTCTGCATAAGAGCCATCTAATGGGGGTTCATTAGAAACCAGCCTTGAGGCAAGCCAGCTCTGTAAACTACAGCTGTCTAATTGGTTTTGCTTGTGTGCACTGTCTTTGCTTTTATAATGGCGAAAAGCAACACAGCCTTTCTAATTAGATTGTTAAACATAATAGCTGAATGGCACAGCAGTAAAGAATTTGTCCTGTTCTTTATAATTCCAGAATAAGGCACAGCAAAGATCCAGGATTTTTCCAGCCCATTTCCCCCATCATCATATCCAATGGTAATGAGACTGTTTTGTTAGGGTTTTTTTCCTTAAAATAATGCAAACGATTGTAGGCCTTGCTAAAATCCAAAATAAATGTCAAAACCGAATTCCAGGAGCAAACACATCTCTCCCTTTATTCTGTTGTCTCTGCTTTATTTGCTTCAAATGCTGAGGCTATGCACTAATTGGTGTCTTTGTTGGCAGTGAACACAGGGGAAAAAAATGTACAGGCATGGAAGATGAACTCCCCTCTCTGCCTGGAGGTGGTCCCCCTCAACCAGAGCTGAAATACACTGATACAATGGGGAAAGCTCTAAGATCACCATTTGCTACACCTGTTTTGTGTATTAAAAAAGGAATTTGGTCTGTTGGTTCAGCACCTTTCATAGGCAAGGTCCTTTCCAACCCTAACGATTCTATGATTCTATGATTCAAAAGGAAAACAGAAAGCTCCATGAAGCTAGTTTTCTTCTCAGTGCTTAGATTCAAAGTTCTTGCTTCCTTTATAGGTCCTTGCTGGTTTTCACATAAGGACTTCTCCATCAGCATGCTGATCCTATGCTGAAGGTGCAGAGGCCACTGTTTCCATTTGCTTTCAATAGAGTAATTCAACGCATATTCTCACAGACATGGTGTGTATACTTTGAAGGATTCCTAATACAGCTGCTGCTTTTCCCTTTTTTAACAATCATATTCTCTTTCCCTTTCAGGAGTCTATCCTGGTGCAAGGATATGCTGAGTCTCCTCAGGATAAGAGAAGCAGTAGGCAAAAATCAAATATCAAGTAACTATGAAATTTGTACTGATTCTAAGGTTTAAGCTGTTGTTGACATCATGACAGTCAAAAATTAGCATATTTCAGCACAGTCTTCAAGCCATTCAGGGACTCTTCTATCAGATATCGTTTCTGATTTTCTAGTTATAAAATGGGGAAAGGAGAATGCTTTGATAGAATAACCAAAGATGACCTTCCCTATAAATGCTCTGTTTGAAAAGGTAAATTCTTCAGTACTCATGCAAAATAGTAATTTTCTGGAATGGCACAGAAATTGATGTTTGAGGTGCATGAAAAATGTCATGAGAAATAGCAAACTATTCAACGTGCAACTGCAGTAAACAACAGCAACAGGAAACAGCTGTGCAGCTTTCATGTGGGCGTCTCAAAGGAAAATGAGTAACAAAAGCTAAGTGCACTGCGCTAAACTAGTACCATGTATTGCTCTTTACTGCCTTAAGCCTTGATTTATAAACAAACAGTGACACTTGCTTATCTTTCAGGGTTTCATCTTGCTCTGCAGGACATCAGAATTAGAAGTCTGAAATAAATAGCTTGAACCTCATCTTGCGCAGCCTCTTTCTATTATGTCATGGTCACCCATTCCATCATTACCAGAAACACTCAGAATAAGTAAAACCAACTATTGATTTTGTTCTCAAAATCAGAGTCTTTTTCCTTCTTTTCTATCTATAAAGCATGAGTTTATAACATACAGGTCTTTCAGCTCTGAACAAATTACAATATTTTTGGAATATCTCTAAATGGCAGATACTGAAAAGAAGATTTTTATTATAACACTAAAAGATCCCAGAAAGTAAGTTCTTTTCTGTAAAATATTATCTCTCAATATGAATATGACAACTAGATACTTTGAAGAAATTTACATTAGTTCCTTGATGGACTTTCCCTGAACTCATCCAATTATGATACAAACACCTTTTTAATAAGTGGTAGATATAGATCTATCACAGTTATACTCACAACCCAAAATCTCACCAGAAAGACTATAAAAATAAAGTTTCTAAGATCTCCATTCAAGACCTTCATAAAAAATTGAGTTTGAAGAGACCTTTGTGTGTCATTTGATGGATTTTGTTGTTACATGAGGTTACTTATGGCTTTTGATGTCAAATTTTGCGTATTTTCATTGATGGAGCTTTCACGACATCTCTAGGCAACTCATGCCAGTGTTAGACAAATTTTGCAGTGATTTTTCTTTTTCCTGTTGTCCAGTAGAAATGCTCTTGTATTGCAGTTTGTGTCTTTTCTTTCTGATGCTTTTGTCGTGTGCCCCAAGAGAAGACACCAATAAGATCTGTCCTTTGCCCTTTCTCCTTCAGACTGAACAAATCAAGCTTTCTCAGGCCTCCTTGTATATCAAGTACTTAGCAGCTACATTGTCTCGGTAACACCTGGTTATACACTGGACTCATTCCAATATGTTGTATTTAGACTTGTCTTGGGGAGCCTAAAAGTAGATGTAGGGCTTCAAATGTATTCTCAGAAGTACAGAATAACAGCCTATTTCCTTGGTTTGGAAACTCTGCTCTCACTAATTCAAATCATCCACCATATTTTCTCTGCAAAGCTGCATTCTCCTCAGACTGTCACAGAATGGCAGCATCATTAGGGTTGGAAGGAACCCCTGGAGATCATCAAGTCCAACTCCCCTGTCAAGGCAGGGCCACCTAGAGCAGGTTACAGAGGAGCGTATCCTGGCAGGTTTTGAATGTCTCTAGAGAGGGAGATTTCCCCTGGACAGCCTGTTCCAGTGCTCTGCCACACATAACATAGAGAAGTTCTTCCTCATGTTGAGATGAAACTTCTTGAATTAGTTTATGGACATTGCTTCTTGTCCTGTCACTGTGCATCACTGTAAAGAGTCTGATACCATCGTCCTAGCACCCACATTTGAGATACTTATATGCATTAATGAGATCACCTCTCAGTCTTCTCTTCTCTAGACTAAAAAGGCCCAGATCCTGCAATCTCTCCTCACAAGATTCTCCAGACCCCGATTGTCCTTGTGGTCCTTTCACATGAGACTGTTCTATACCACACCAACAGAATTTACGTCTGTCTTTGTTGAACTTCATGAGCTTTCTGTAAGCCCGCTTCTCCAGTGTGCTGTGATCTTAAGAGCGTGTTTCATCATTACTCTTGACAATTCTTGTGAGAGAGAAACTTGCCCTGTACTCAACAGGCACAGAGAGGGCAGGAAAATAAGAACTCTTCTTGATCTTGAGATAGCTACAGCCTGGAAGCTATATAGATGTGCATGAGCAGATACTACCAAATAGCAGAGAAGCTGGTGCCCACTTTCACCTGCTCAGGTAGATAGATATTTATCAAATGGAAGGAATGTATTTTTGAAGCCATTGGCTGCTCCTGAATAAATCTTGTTCATTGCCAACGACTGTCACAGTTTAGAAGAAAGAGTTTTTTCCCTGCAGAGGTTAAAGCAGACAGACTGGAGTGTTCCTTGTGGAAAATGAAGTTGATATAATAAATAATGTGTTCTGCTCATTTACATTAGAGTTTATGACAATATTTTAGTGCAAAGTAAAAAAAGGAAGAGAGAGACAGAGAAGGTTTTTTGGGGGGGACTGTTGGCTGGGACCTTCCAGCATTGTGCTTTCTCATTAGAAAGTGCAATTTCTCAAACCCCAAGAATTCTGTGGCATCGTATCTGTTTTAACAAAACTTTGTGAAGAGATTTGCTACACTTAATGAGATAACAGGTGAGATGTGACCTAATAATGTAATGAGCAAACATTTTTCCATAGGTAAGAGACCTATCCAGAATATACTACGCGATTTTGGGTTCTTTCTTCCTGATCCAGTGATACAAAATGAAACAGACCCAAAAGCAGACACAAGCCCATTTTATAGGGCACTCACCTACATTTAGTAGCTTTGATTCCTCCCTGTGAATCAAGCCAGGCAAAGGCTTGGCTATCCCCCAAACACTCTTCAGCAAATGCTTTAGCCAGAAGCCTACTGTTCTGGGTAAGATTCTCACAAATTCCAGAATTTCAAAGAATGTTTCTGCTTTACTCATAGGTGAAATGTAACCATTGTTCTCTGGCCAGACCCAGACACAGGTTCTGCCAAATACATAGAATACAAGGCTGGAATTCATCTCTTTTAACCCCAAGCATGCTCTTAGTCCAAGGAAAGAATTAGGCTTTTTTGGGGTGTGATACATCTGGTCTTCCCTAGATACCCTAGCTGAGATTCCTCTTACCAGATGTACTTAACACCCAAATTGATCTCCCAAGCTTACCTTTGGAGTCAGTGGACCAAAAAAAAAGCAACTTTATAGTATCATTTGTCTCATTTTAAGGTAAATATCTAAAATGGTCTTAAAATGTCCACTGACTGCAAGCAGAACCCAGAAAGACAACTCAGGGTTAAGCATCTTTCTCATAGATATCTGATACTGGATGCTATGATTCTGTCCTAGGAGGAAAAGTTCATGCCTATTTGTATTTGGAGTTATGGCTCATGTAACTTTAATAAAAAAAGAGGGGAAAACCAGGGATTTAAGAGAAGTTTGGAGTTGTTTCTTTGGGTATGCTCTTGATTTTTTTAGGCTTTGGGAGAAAACTTATACTGTCTGCTTTCTTAGGTTATGTGCCAAAATAAGTTTTTATGTTTTCAAAGATTAAATAATTAGTAGAACATAGTGAAGATCAAAAGGCTGTTCTATGTCATAGCTTATTAGAGTTACCACAAGTATGACAGCTAGTGATTCCTGCTGGTTTGATACCTGCTGTAGCTAACCATGTGGATTCAGAGAGAAATGTAATACATTCACATTGTGTTTTAATTCAAGTTGTCATAAATTGTTAGTTTAAGAACTGTGTATATATTTACCATTTCTTATCTCCATGTTACTATTGACATTAAAATGAACAATTGGCTTCCTTTCTAGGCAAGAATAGTAAGGCACCTGGCCAGTGGTGTCTCAGAGACCAGTTACAAGAAAAGTCTATGCAATAAAAAGCTTTCTGCTGATTCTATACCCAGCTTTATCAAAAAGTAGTCGCACAATACTGCCACTACATCTTGGGGAAGGGTGCAATTCTTTCTTTTCCTTCTTCCTTTTCTTTTTCTTGCCTTCTCTTTCTTTTTTCTTATCTTTTTTCTCACACATTCTTTCTCTTTCTGTTTTTCATCTGTCTATTGTATCTGACATATTTAGGACATCCATCTATGTATTGTCTAAGAACCAGTGTCTTTGTTATGCAGCAAACACAGAAGATGACTGGTATAAGAGAGAATCATTCATTTGGCATTATTCATAGATTTGAAAAGCAGTAAGCAAGAACATTCTATTACTCTGATGTAAAAAATTAGTCATTCTGTGCCAATGACTCATGCATCAATGCTTGGATATACTTAAGCTGAAAAAATTCACCCCAAATTAGCCTTTGTATCTTGCTGTGATCTACCCACCTGCCATCTTAACCACAGATGTTATTTGTATGGAACACTGTTACTACACATTTCCCTGTAAACGTATTTGAATGCACATGCTATGAAATATAGGCTTAGACTTCTAAGAGACCTCTGATTTGGGTATTTCTATTGCAGAGGAAAAGCTGCCATATCTTGATGGCCAGAAGTGAGAAGCACTCCTAATTGCTACAGCTTTTGTTAATCAGCTTTGTATGCTTACTCTTTTAATGAGTAATGGAATGATTGGAACAGCAAAAATCATGAGTCCCACTACTAGGTATATCAAGTTTGAGATGATTTTGAACTATTCAAGGTGAGAATGTTACACTTAGATTTTCTATCACTATCACATACCCCATCTCTCTGGGTAAAATCTATCTCTATCAGAGAAGTAGCAGGCTTTCATATCACCTGGAAATGGATGTTTATAGCTTTTTCTTCTTTTTGTTTCTCCCATTCCAAAGTTCTAAGTCTCTTCCTTCTTTCATGTTAATTTAGTTTTTTTAAATCCACCTTTTTATGCTGGAAGGGCTTTATCCCTGCCTTAAACCTTTATTTTGCTTCCATATTCCTCTTAGATACTATTCTTTCTATCACATGGTCTTGAAACTGACCTTAAGACCTTCCAGAAGACTCTGACTTTCTTTTTGCTTTTGTCCAGCAATGATTCCAACTAAAATTCTGTTTAGGAATTTTTCATTAAATATTTTTTGGCCTTCAACAGATGCAGCAAACCTGAAACTTTTCATCAGAATGTCCCAGCAGTGACTACACGTAGCAGACTCAGGGCTGCATGGTGCAAGGTATTATCTTCTGTTAGCTGAACTGGGGAAAATGTTGGTCTGGGCTTGAATTTTAATGGTTACTGAAGTCAAAATAAGGCAACTTGCTGAAATGCCTTCTCTTAGTCTGCATAGAAATTCAAACTACATTCCATTTGTTAATAATTTGCTATGCTGTTCAAATTTGACTGTATGCCAGAGTATTTTCATGAAGAAAAGTGTTTGAAGGCCAAGAATGAATTTCTGGTCAAAATAAGAGATAGAAGAATCCACTCACTGATTACCACAGCTTAGTGGTTAGGGAACTTGCCTACAGCGCTGCAGATCTTGACTCAAGTCCCAGGTTGATTTTCTTTCTCTCTGTTTGAGCAAGAAAAAGAGAAAAGATGTTATTTCTGTGTGACCTTGGGACTGAGCCTTTTGGAAACTCCGGTAGAGAAGAAAACATTTGCGTTGCTGAAAGTAGGAATGCTTTTAGGTCCCTACATCTCTCTTGCAACTTTTTTTCATTTGCATTTTAAAACTGCACATGCATATTTACTTTGTAAATCATATCCTGTTTGTGACATAGGTAAGATGTTCTATAAACATTTAACACCTAAAATGTCAGCTATCGTTATTCTGTCTTCCCAGGTGAGCTCGAGTCACCTTCCTATCTCCTCTACTGTGAGTGCAGTAGGTATTCAGAACTTTTGGACTTCACCTTCACTTAGATGTTCTTAAGCTTTCTGCCTTCACAACATGGCTGGCTTTTAACTGTGGTCTAAGGTGCATTGGTTAATTTGCTTTGGGATTTTGCTTGCTTGGTTGTTTCATTTGTTGTTGTTTTGTTGTTTGTTTGTTTTTTTTAAAGAAATATATTGCAGCACTCCAGAGGAAGCTCATCCAGACAGATCCCTTGTTTACTCCTTCATATGTTTAGATTTACACCTCAGCTGTAATGGTGTAATTCCAGTGGAGTCAATGAAAGTAAGTTTAAATTAAGTCTCAGTGAAGAGGATTCAGCATTGCCAGAGATACTGCAGTAAAGGGCGTTTGAACCATGATTTGTTTTGGAGAGCAGGCTTGAAGATGCTGCCCTAGATCACAGAGTAAGAAAGCTGAACAAACATCACAGCCTTCTACAGAAAGTGTACCCTTTAAAATTCCTGTCAATTTGAAAACCATGAACTTTATTTTGAAATCATAGCAGATCTGTATTGTCAGAGTGAGCTCAGTTCTGCTGTCCCTTGCTCTAGGGATATGAGATTTCTGCGAAGGCAGAAATTAACATGGCAATGATTCTAGAGTGAATATAGTAGCTTGTATGTGTGAGAAAATACACAGACATTCCTTATTCAGCTTTGTAAGTGTAACTCAGTTTTATCAACTTTACCATTTAGTCATAGTCTTTAATGCATGTAGGCAAGGTTTTTTGGTGGTTTTTATCTTAGGCATAGAATCGCAGAATCATAGAATGGTTATGGCTTCAAAGGACCTCAAGATCATCTAGTTCCAAAGCCCCTGCCACGGG
>JBCJKH010022211.1:0-26355 GCA_039877255.1 Loriculus beryllinus
CTGTTGGTGAACACAAGCTCCTTGTTGTTCTGTTCCCTAGCTATAAAAATTCCTTAATTAAAAACTGAAAACAAAAGGATGCAGCAGTACTGAAATCTAGAACTGCTCAAAGGTAATCACAACAATGGGGTAACCAGAGAGTGGTATGCTTAATCCAGAAGTGCTTCACACTTGGCTGTGTAAGGTTATGAATTTACCCTTTCTGCTAAGGAATGAAAGACCTGAAATGTTTCAAGTCAGCCTTATCACAAAGGAAAAACTCCACAGCAAAGAATGATGTAGGACTACAGCTGTTTTAACACAGACAAGATGCAGTAATGAGTTTGATGCTTTTTAAATTATAGAGTATTTGAAACCTACAGTACCAGGACTCCTTTGGTCACATAGTTTCATTTTTTGTCAGTCTTTGCTTCCTGCTCAACCAAACCCTTTCCCCTGCTACCACCATACAGTAGGTCCCATTTTCCACAATCAAACCAGAAACTAAAGCCACCTGGGACCAAACCGCCATTTGATGCTGGTATCTGGTCCTTAATGAAAACGCTATTACAAAGGAAAAAACAAGCAATGAATATGTTTGCTTGAAGTCTTTGTCAGTTATTGGGGAAGTTGTTTCTGGTTTTTGGGGAATAGCATGTGGAAGGAAGATTGGGAGGAGTCTCAGCAAGGCCAGTTGTTCACAGCTTCTGTCTGAATGTAGTGCATAGAAGCATCCATGTCAGAGTAATGCAGTGGTGGCAGGAAGATGAAGTCAGGAATACATAACTAGGTACTAGTTGCAGAATTTATCTTTTTTCCCTTAGTTTGGTGAAAGAAATGTCACTGCTGTGCAGACGAAACTCCTCTTATTAACTGCTTTCTTCAGACCATGCCTGACCACACGTACTGTATAGCAGGCTGCACAGAAGCTGCATATGCCGTCCCTGTAGATGCCATGTAATCCCATAAAAGCCACACATACATTGGTGATCTCCAAGCTTTTTAACCAGCCTGAGCCCAAGAAAGCCAAATTAAATGTAAATGGCTGCAGTCCCTTGATCTTTCTAAAATGAGCTCTAGCTGCAGATACTGGATTTTGCAGAATGAATCCCCAATAAAGTAATGGAATGCTACAACTGGAATAAATGCATATTTTGATGGCAACATTTGAAAAAGCACAAATGGGTGTCACAAAAACCAAAGAAAGATAAGAATATTTATATTTTCAGGGAACTTTACAAGTTTAATTTTCCAACTGAAGTCAGGAAGATCATAACTTGCTAGATTTCACTTCCAGTGCTGAGATGACAAACATGCCAGAACTAAAATACAAAGGGAAGACCAGAGTTACTGCAGTAGCACACTTCTCTGTTAACTCAAAGACCCCAGCAGTCCCAAATACATGCTGTGGGTACACATTTTCAAACCAGATTCAAGAGATTCCAACTTAAGCCCAAACTTCAAGTCTGCAGCTAAACAGAGCTTCCCCAGACATACACTGCCAACTCCTACCCATAAATCTCAGAGGATATTTTCAGATAGTTTATACAAGAGACCGTTCATCTCCCTTCACCTCCCTCCATTCTTTTCTCTCTTTGGAGTGCACTGCAGAGGGCACAAATAGCAACAGTGCTTCCCTCCCCCTTGCTCACCAGCCTTTTCTGTTATGTTATGTTTGTTGGAAACACCATTTTTTAATGTTTTGCACTGGTTATCACTGGAGAATGGTTATATGTGAAGAACATCCTGGGCATGAGAATTAGGTGACTGCAGAGACTGACTGTGCAGCTTTTAGGAAAACATCTGATGTCAAGGAGGATCCAAAAGTAGAAGAACACCAGATTTGTAGCACTATTATGTTCTTACACAAATCTCATCCCAGGAGCAGAATTCTTCTACCTACCCCTACCAAGGCAGGGGTAGAATCTGAAAATCTGTATTACTACATCAATAGAGAGGAAACTGATGCCGGATCTACTACTGAAAAGGTTCTTTCCCTCTGAGTTTACCATCAGTTGGATCTATAATGAATTATTAGTGACATATCTGTACTAGTCCTGCGTCTCTGCAGGCAGCCAACCTCACACAAGGAGTCCTGCTCAACTACTTATTTCTGCTTTCCCTCAATTTCTCTCATTTGCCATACCAATTTATTCAGAGTTAATGAATCAGACCAAGATTCTTCATACATATTTAAGTGCTTTTCAAAAAGGAAATCTACATTTTGGCAATGGGCAGAAATCTTGTATTCAGTCAAGCATAACTATGCTTGAGTTAGTCCTGCAGTAATACCCTAACAGGAAGCCTTTCCAACTACCAGACTTAATAATCACAACTCCTTCCTAACAAGGCTTTCAGTGAAATTGTTTCATTATTCAGAGAAAGTCTTGTTGAATAGATTCACCTCATTTTACCACACAGCTGCATTTTTTTGAGATATCTCCATATGGAAATCTCAAGGAAGTCAAAAGGAATTATGGATATGGGCATTTTAAACACTGACAAAAATCTCAGTTTTCAGTAACTCTACATAAGCTCCAACTCAAGATTTTGCAAAAATAAGATCAAGTGCTAACAAAATCTCTTGCTGAGAACAGCCATAAAGGGAGATCTGTGTATTCTAATCCTGAAAAATACAGTTCAGGAGGGATATAAGAAGCAGTATCAATAGATGGATTTCACAACTTCATTCCTCCATAACATCACCTGAACTGGAAATAGGAGTGATTTCTGAGGCACTTACTTCTGCATGGTTTGGGTTTTTTCCCTTAATAACGTTTACATTTTCAATTCTCTCCATACCTGTTTTACCTGCCAAACTGTTTCACCGCTCTTAGCACACACAGCACTTCACTTTCCAATTGCTTTTCTTTACATTGTGAATTGTGACTACTGCAAAAAAAAGTTATTTCATGCATTAGTGTGCAGCAGGGTTGGCAATTCAGCCTCTATTTTAATGTAACAGAGTACCACAAAACATTTGACACGCTGGTCCCTTCCTTATGGACCAGTACTATAAGGTACAGTGTGAACTGTGCACTGTAAACCAGGAATTCCCATCAAGCAAACACAATGCTCTTTGTTATCTTTTTCTATTTGGTTCCTCTGCTAATGGCATTAACACTAACTCTGACATGTGCAGAACAATAGAAGCCAAGCTAATATTTGTAAAGCCACCTGATGACGTTGACAACAATCTGAAAACATGCACTACATATCATGGTTTCTGCCCTAGGCACACCAATTCAGTACTACTGAATATTAATGGAGGGCAGGGTATTATATCAGAAGTATTTTCTTTGAAGATGTGTCTAAGAAGCCAATCTCCACAACTTAAAGTTTATCATATAGCTGGTAGGAATCAGCAGAGAGTAATCAGTTATACATCTTTGACATTTACACAAATTGATTGCTGCACAGTGTGGTTCTACTGTCATTAACATAAAGCACACCTTAAAAAACAAACCACCAAACCAAAGCCCCAGAACCCACAAAGAACACCTTAAAAACACCCCCTAAACATACCTTCTTGATTTTAGTGAATGTTTAGTTAACTGTCTAAATATTCCTTCATTTTAATCAGATGTTGTGTAGACACAAAGCTAACCAAATAGCAGAGTTTTTCCTGTTTCTAGTAGGACTACCTATTTCCAAAGCAAAGAAACCATATTCCATTTTGAAATCCACATCTTACTGTAATCAGCAGTGACTCTAGGAGCATATAGTAAAAACAAAGGACTGATGAACATATTGATCAAAACTGCCAAAAACTGTACAGAAAATCTGATTAAAAAAAATAAGGGAAACACAAAGTAATAACAAAAAAACCCAAACAGGTGAAACAAAAAACCCCTTTAGTACTAGCATGGTTTTACTGAGAAGCTTGCAATGCAAAAGTAATTTGTTTTCTTTAGGTCTTAGCTGAAGGCCTAAATTAAGCATGTAATACATACTTACAGTACTTTCTCATTTGCTGTAGCATTAATTTTCAAGACAATGTCAAAAAGCTGAATTTATGCCCAGCTACAGTTTTTATAACCAACCACGAGGAATTTAGTTTGTATGCTAGAACAACTGTGGAAATCAATTCTTAATTTATGACCTTGCTTACCACAGCTTGAAGCCTTGCAATAAATAAATGCCTTGAGCCACAAATAAGAAACATTTGGTGAATCAGAGACAAATAACACAAATCTATATGTGTATATATAGCATTAGAAAGGTCATATAAAATACAGTACTGGCTCTCTTCTTGCTCTAACATAATAATGTTTGAAAGGCAGGACACAGTAATTGGCTGCATCAATACCTAGGTGGTGAGCAGTGACGAGTGCCTATTTTCTTTTCAGATTACAATGTTCATCCTTTTAGAGGAATTCTTCTTGCCTGCCTGTTTTTTTTAGTAAGGACAATGCTACAATGTTTAAAAATACAGAACCTATGAAAAAAATAGCTGTTTTCCTTGTCCTAGGATATGCAAAGTCTTTCTCTAAATGCACATTTAAGCTTCCTTCTGAAATTGCTCAGTGTTACATCACTAACAACAAGAATAAAAATGTCAGAGCTCATGTGTTAACCTGCACTTAGTCACAATTACTCGTCTTTCTAAGCTGAATCTCTCACATCCTCACCTATATGCCATTACTTATTTCTCACAGGAGTATAACCTAAAAGAGAAAAGCACCTCATTGTTATTTTAGAATTACAACTCACAGAATATTCTTGTAAGAAAATCTCTTAAAAAAAAAAAAATCACCTTTGATTCTTGACATATGGGACTGACTTTAGATTTCAAAATCAAATAGTACAAAATAGCACTAGTTCTGCTAATTTTCGTTTCTTAATTGTCTCTTTCCTGTTTTGCTGCAATTCAAATGTGAATGACTATCACTCCCTTTTATATTAGCATCACATTATTAATTTGCACAGCAGGTGACCAAAGTAACTGGTGGGAAGGTTTCTCTTATTTCAACCATAAATAAGGGATGTAATCTAATATGAAATGAAAGAATTTGGAGATTCATAATTACCCTCAGAGTTTTACATAGAAACCACATCAAAAAAAAGACTTGCTTTCTTCAAGCATAATCAAAGCTTTGGCCAAAGAAGATTATTAGGACATTTCTAATGTTACATTTTCACAAGATCCTGTAACATAAAATCATACAATCATAGAATAGTTAGGATTGGAAACGACCTTAAGATCATCCGGTTCCAACCCCCCTGCCAAGGGCAGGGACACCTCACACTAAACCATGCCACCCAAGGCTCTGTCCAACCTGGCCTTGAACACTGCCAGGGATGAAGCATTCACAACTTCCCTGGGCAACCCATTCCAGGGTATCACCACCCTCACAGTAAATATCCAATATTTATATATCCAATATCCTTATATCCAATCTGAACTTTCCCTGTTTAAGTTCGAACCTGTTACCCTTTGTCATATCGCTAAAGTTCCTAATGAAGAGTCATCCTAAAGTTGGTTAAAAACATGTATAGGTTAATGTTCTCACCTCCAGTTTTCAAGAATGCTATAGTGAACTTTGGTTGATTTTTACTTGTATATTGATACATGAGGGGATATTTCATTTGGAAATCATGTTGATGTATTTCAGGTAAAGTAGAAATGAAATTTTTGATTATAAGAAATTCCTTTTTCAGTATGGTGATATTACTCATTTCTTTTTTAAAATTTCTAGACCACAGTCCAATGAGATCTTGCATGAATGCTAATGAGAAAATGCTAACTTTCTTTATTATTATATATCTCCTCACCATGCTATATTAACTCAATTTGTTTTCTGAAAGATGTGCTGCATTTTATTTTTATTTGTATCTGTTACTTAAGATTGTTACATTAGTCACTGTAATCATATGAAAGACTACAGTTCCAAGCTATACCAGCACTGCGTTCTTGATTGAGTAGCACCCCAATTTTGAGGGAGGATATGGACACCTGAAAGGCATGGATCTGGTCTACAACTGATTTTGGCTGGAGAAAGATGCAGAAATGCTATGGTCCTGGATGCTCCAGGCCTGCTCCAAATGTGCTGGACTCGTGTTGGATGAGGTGTTGCACGAGGGAATGGGCATTCCTACCTCAAACCAGACAACTGGGGTCTATCTACTTCAAAATATTTTATTTATTAACTTATTTAAACCATCATACATTCTTGTGGCAAGTGAAAAAGGACACACTTCTTTTGATGCCTCAGCAGGGTGAGAGCTTGCTTTGTATCAGTCCCTTTGGAAATACCTTTCTCTGAATTGTGTCCTAGAGCATTGTGGCTTACATCATGGCTTGTGTTTTTTTCTTGTTTCTTCTCCCTACCTTTTAAAATAGCTCAAAATAAGTTAAAAAAGATTATGCACGAAGCTCATGAAGTTATGGTGATTTTTATTTGTATCTCACAATACGATGTACTGATTTCTGTTTCTCTTCTGCACTTCTGGATTTGTTACTTTCCAGTTTTGTTGGTGGTTCCTTCTTCCTCTTCCTACTTCCTCTACAAGTGTAAACATGGGAATGACCAATTAAATTTTATTCCTCCTGATGCCTTATTTTTTAAGGAATGAGGTTACAAAAGTAACCTGGTTTTATACTTTTACTGTGATCCTTCTTTTTACTCCTCCCAGAGGAAGAAAATCCTTTTCTTGTTGAGGAAGACCTTCTCTGCAGTGATCCACTTTAATCACTCACTTCTGAGGGAAATTCCTTCCTGAACTATATTGCAGACACTGTCCATAAATGAAACAAACCCACCTATTACATGGGTGCTATAATATTATCTTACAGAAATGCAAATATTATTCTCCTTGAAATTACCTCTTTGAGGTTCTCTTGGCTTTGCAGTACATTTTCTTGAGGTAAAGATCTCTCCGTGTCCTACAGCATGTATGTGGACAGTTTCTACACGTGCTTGTATTGTTGCTCAGGCTCTTCAGTGATGTGTGCTGCAGGAGGCCTAGCCACGTGGATATGCTGAGCCAAGGACAGACACGTCTGCATAAATTATTGGCAGCTGAAGAGAGTGTGAAATCCACACCTCTTGTGATCAGAAGGGAAAATTCCACAGTGAGGTCACAGGAAACTGGTCAGAGGGTTTGGCACCACTGTTTAAAAGCTGCCAAGCTCTTTAGGACATGAAGAAATAAAAGACTGGTGAAAGCCCTTCTGTTCCCATCCTCTCTCCCACTCCCAGCAACTTGCGGAAACAGCTTTCCATGTGTAAGTTGAAGCCAACTGAGAGCGCTTCTTAAAGATAAAAAAGTTTTCATTTCCTTCTTTTTCTGCACCTCACCACCGCTTTCCTGCCCATGATTTCCTGTACATTTCCTTCTAGCTATTGAAAACTAGAGTCATGGTATTGCTTCAGAGGACACTGGTGAGATGAAACTTGAAGCTAGAAATGAGGAGTCGCTGAGCCAGGAACAGAAGGATCTTGGTTCTCTGTTAAAGCCTAGGAGTGCTTTTGTCTTTAGACAGAAATATTAGGTGACAAATAGATTAGTGAGGACCCTGGGTGAGCCAAAGGCCTAAGGGTCAAAACAATTGGTTTATAGTTGCCCTAATAATGTCAGATGCCTCAGATTGTTTAATTATTTTCTTTTCTCACCAAATAATCTTATTTATTTCAACTTCTGTTGTATGAAACAATGATCATTAATTGCCTTTGCTGACCTTGCCTGGCCCATAGCTCTCCAGCTGAATAAACTGAGATAGGGCAATAAAACCCAAATCTATACCACTAATAAGCTTTTGAAACATTAGTGTTTACCATTCATTGCATGAACTGACTATCAGGCATTATACCACCATGGAAACACTCTACAACTGCATGTCATGAATGTAAAATAATATGAGGCACAGAATACAGTGCTGAATTCCACATGAATGAGAAGATACTCAGAATGCTGCATGACCTTCAGCAAGATTCAGTGTTTGTGTCAGTGAGAAAGAGGAGCCAAATTATTCATGAAGCTGAAAGAGGGAGAAAAGACATGTGATCTCAGAGCAGTTAGAATTATGTTAGTCTTGGGGGGAAAAATCGAGATGATCATGTTAATATTACCATTTCTGTTACACTCTCACCAGAAGCAGAATTTTAGGAATGTGTCAAGCTTTTTGTGTATTATCCAACTGCAAAAAGACAATAGGATTTTACAGCATCAATTGATGCCGGTTTTATTCGTTTTGGGGGTTGTATTTTTACAAAAGCAAATGCTTTCAGAAGCAAGGTGAATCAATAGGTATGACTTTTCAATAAGGTGGCTATAGGATGAGGGAAACGTTTAAGGAATATAATGTAATAATGCATTAATATGTAAAAAAACCGAACCAAAATATGTCAAAAAACTATTAAGGATTTTGTAAAATACAAACAAACCCCAAAACTGTTTTTGGTGATGTAGTCAAAGGTATTTTTTTTAGTGACACTCCACACTTCCCAGAGGAAGTTGAGTATATTATTGCAGGAAAAAAATAGGAAATGTGACTTTGAAGATACTGTTTATCACTAGGAATGAGAATTCTGTTTTTCTGCATGGTCTGCAGTCAGGTAGTGCTATTGAGGGGCACTGGTGTAATAAAGGTAGAATTTGGCCTCACACAGAAGGTGCACCAGGCTGGGCACATTTCAGAAGCCCTGTGTGTCATCAGCCCATGCATTTTCTTGTTAGATCTTCACAAAAGAAACCATGTAATTTCTCTTTATGAATAAATATAGCATTTCCACTGATCCCTTAATTCCACAGTATAATAGTGAAATTAAATATGTGAATAATTTCAGTGAGGCAAGCCAAACCTGGCACATACCAAAAGAGAAGCAAAAGTATTGGGCGTCTGATGTCTGAATCTTTTCTGCTGAAGAAAACCATATAAAATGCAGCCTGGTATTTTTTCCTGCAGCCATTTCAACTTACCTGCGGTGTACAGAGGATTGATGTTAGTGGTCATCCACATACAATTTCAGAAGCTGTTGACACAACCAGAATGACCACATTTATATCCACCTCAAGAAAATCCAGCTATCCTTCAAGCATATGCCCAAACAACCCAGGACAATTATAAAGGAATTAACTTAACTAGAATCATTACGAGTGTTTGAAATACAGTGGGTTCTTCTTGCTGCTTCGGCTGGGAAAAGCAGATTCAGAGAATTGTCGTTTTAAGAAACCAAGGCCTTGTCCTTTTGCAGCCAGTTATTTTGAAGTCATACTGGGCTGAACAGTTTGGTTCTTGGCACATAAAAAAGCATTTCTGATTCTGATTACTCACACCTCTATGGGAGCTCAGAACCAAGGTATATTTGCAACTGTATTTGCTGTTGCTGTATGCTGTACCTTGTGACACTATTGAAATCTGTATTGACTCTCGTTTATATGTGGATCCTGTAATTCTTCAGTCTTTGTCTAGCATTGAGTGCATCAGGCTTTCCTTCTGTCTGCTTCTGCGGGGGGTCCCAAGCTGTGAACATGTTCTCTACCCACTGAGGTCCTAATTTCTCATACTGACAAATGTGGTACGGAATTCCTTTTTTAGGATGCTCTTCTTCCGCTCAGTCCCCAGAAAATGGTGAACACTACAACCTGCAGTTGAACTGATTTTGGTCCTGAAAGCCACTTTTGGTGACCACTGTGTTTAGGTTCAAGATTTGTCACTATCTTAAAATCTAACTTCTATATTTCCTAGTTTACATTAGGTCAGTTAATCCAACGTGTGTTTATGCCTTTTCAGGTATCAGTTCATTCTGCTAATTAAACATACTAAGCCAGTACTTGAACCTTTATCCAGGAGCACTTTCAGCTCAGGACTCAGCTTTGGCACAACGTAACCCTGCCATCTACTGGAAAGCCTTTAGTAATGGTTTTTGTTCGTGAAATTGGGGTGGGGAGTATCTACCCTTTTACCTACAAAGGTGGCCACTTCTAATTCTGAAAAGCAGAGGCCGATTTCCTGTTGTTCAGGGGAAACATGCATCTGAAACGCAAAGAGTTTTCTGGGAAGGGATCAATACGTAGTAAACAAGAGCTTTTCCTTTCTCTCTCGGACAGCCAACATTTTCTCCATCAAAGCTTTTCAAATCTCTCATTCTCTGCTCTAGCTACTCTCTGAATGGTGTCCCAGGAGTAGCAAGGATTGCTGGGTTGTCCCCTGTCCTCCCAGGTCTCTGTGTGGTCGGAAAGACTGAGAGCTCACTGAGCAGCTGGGAATGCACAGCTCCTTTGACAGCTCAGAGATTCTGCATGTCTGCATCTGATTTCCAGTTAACCATGCATCTGGACCCTGGTGATCATGAGGTATTCATCTGGAGAGAAGGCAGAAGCAAGCATGGACAGATCAACTGATAGATCAGCTGCTGGAAGAGCTGTGCATATTTCTATGTTGTTAGTCTCTGCTAGCAGGTGATGCTGCCAAGAGGCTCTGGGGCTACGTGGTCCAGTTTCGTCCTCTTGTCTGTAGGTTAGTTCTCAGCTGGTAGACTACTGGCGTCTGGAAATACTGGGTCTAGTAAAAGATGAAATCTTTTCTTGGCTTTCTGAACTCATGTTTTTCTTTCCCCCTGTATTTGTGTAGCTGAGAGGTGCAAAGAAGTTCTTGTAACTTGGTCAGGCATATGCTGTTGTGTCTGCTATGTCTGTGCTTCTGGAAGCATCTACTCTCTCTTTCAGGATGAGTTTTGTTGTAGTTATTCCATAAGACTCCCCCCTTATTAAGCCTATAGCTTTGTGTAAAAGTCAGTCTAAAGAACAAAAGGAATTATGTCCCCTGAAAGAGAGGGAAAGAAGAGAGGGAAAGAAAATCCAACAGAAAACAGTAAAGCAAAATTTATCCCATAAATAGTTGAAAGGATTCATAAGTCATCTGGCATTGGTTTGCAAGGTCCACAAGCTATGTCCCTGTTTAATCAACTGCCATGCAGAGATTCACAGCTAAAACTGCCCATACAGGGGTCTGTACCCTTAGCACAATACAGGCAATTTCACCAGCTCCAGTACAGCTGTATGTTTTGCACAGTGTATAAACTCAGTGGTGACTGTTGCTGTGCTTATCAGGACATGGTGCTTAGTCAGACTTGGACATCTTGGGTTGTGTCAGTGTAAGGGGCTCACTGCAGAAGGAGCAAGATTAGATGTGCCAGCACCTGGCAATGCAGCTATGCCAAACTATGAGTGGCTTAGCAACTGTGACAGCTACCCATTAGAAAGCAGAAGCCTCTCCAGAATGGCTTTTTAAGCGTAAACAGCTGTGCAAATGAAGTATATTAAGCATCTGCTTCAGTTTTGGTTTTAAGATTAGATTAAAAAGCAAAATACAACAAGCAGGTAATTTTAAGGATTATCATGTAATTGCAGAGCTGTAATCAAAGTGTCATTAGTGCTTGCTTTCCTCCACATGCTATTTTTCAAAAGAGATGGTACTTAGTGGGAGACCATTCTGTTATGGAGGAAATGATGTAACTTTCTCTTTGCTAGCACAAAAGACCAAAATTGTTATCTACTCTCCATTAAAATTGTCATTTTACAGCCTCACCTCCTCACAGAAAGACCCTGAGTAGGGTTCGTATTACTTCCAGATAGCAAAAGAAAAAAAGTAATTGGTACCAGCACATTGTCTGGATGTTAATATTTTAGCTTTACCTTTGTTGAAGAAATAATTTATTCCCACCATATATTAGAAGGGAGGAGGCTTAGCACAGTCATGGGCTTACTTAAATTTAAGCTCAAAACCATTTCAGGTTATTTAGTCTTAATGGAGGATCTTCTCCTACACTATAATAGGGGGAAGTTTTAGATGGAAAGGTTTTAAAGCTAATTCATCTGGGACTGAATTGGGATGAACTGCAGAAAGTACTGCATCAGAGATGGGGCTGGTGGGGTCAGCCTTTGGGCTTTGCAGAAAAAACTTTGCTCTAAGCATAGACAGGTAGTTTTGTAGGGAGAGAACACAGGAAATGATCAAGCTGCTCATGATCAGAGGACAAACAAGAAGGCTATTTTGGGTGGTTGCCACTGAAATTGGTTCTAATTTTCTGCTTCAGCACTGAAATAGCACTGCTTGTACTTAGGCTGAGAGAAGGGTGGCATGGGGTGGTATAAGGTGCTGTAATGTTGCTCAGCCTTCCTGCAAATGCCACGTCCCTTTCATGCAGTCAGCCAACTGATTTGAGTTGGGATATTTTTTTTTCCTCCAGCTGCAGTGTATCTCTGGGTATTACACTGAAGTATTTATTGAACAAAAGCAGGACAATTTTAGTCATGGCTAGATCATAAAGGGAACCAAGTATATTCTGGTTTAGCTTCTCCTGTCACATCATGATACAGTATGTGGGGCAGTAGTAGGAAAAATATCTTTCCTATCCCCTGCATTTCACCTCTTGAAAAAACAGCTGTGTGCCCTCTGCAGAGCATGTTATTTTTTGCCCATATGCCTCATTTTTTCCTCCTGATAGTTTTTAAAATCTCACTAGAGATGCTTCTTCCTTTCACAATGCATTTCACAGAGATCTGATATTTATGCATTATAAAACTTGCCTTTTGTCTACAACACAGGTTGATTTTGCTGCCTGCTCTCATTGTTCCCAAGCCTGCATTAATGAGACATTGTAGGAAAATCCTAACAGGTACTGGCAGATTGCCTAAGATGGAGAAAGTGGTACCATCTGCTAGAATAAATAAAATTGCAAGAAATTCCAAGGCCCACAGACTGTCAAAATATGCGCTGTTACAGAATCAAATAGGGTAATTTTTGTTTGCAGAAAGTTACCCATGTACTTTTCAGGGTAGATGTACTAAATTTCTTTGAAAAACAGGAAGCACAGAGCAGAGTATCCATCTGCACAGTGTCCCATGAGCAGCCTGTCCTGCTCTGAAGGTGGGAATGGCTGCTGTGAATGCATTGACATGGAAAGGAAATTGACAATTGACATTGTCAGGAAAGGGGAACCACAGTAGCTCCAACTGGCAGAACAAACAGGATATATTTGGCTTCGTCTGCGTTCTGTAGAATTTTATTCTGCCTTTTATTTTCATTTGTGCCAAATATGTGTTACCTTTAGCACTTGCACTGGGTTGCAGTGAGTTGTCTGTCCGCTCTGAAGAGGAGGATGGTGTCTATTCTTGCTTACAGTGGAGATGCTCTGGAGGAAAGCAGTGCAGTGGCAGTACACCTTGAGGTGCTCTTTATCTCATTTTTCCTGTATGTACAAGCCAGGAGTCATCTTAGATCATAAACCAGGCTGGTAAACCCAGCCACCTCACAGATGTGGTGGGGCAAACACATTCAAGCTATCCACATCAGGTATTTGGTGGAAAGTGTAGCTGTCATTTCAAGCAAATAGGTAATTCAAGGCAATTGATTCCTCACAGCAACAGGAGCACACGGCTTTCTCTTCACCTCAAATGAACTGATATGTGGGTAATTGGCTTCTCTCTGCATGATATATATAGCCCATGTATTGATGACAAGCAGTTGTTGGAAGTATTTGCAGCGCTGGAAAAATAAAGCAGTTCCACTCTTAGTGTTCATTGTTTGATGAAAGATACATAATTTTGCTTGAACAGTTTATTTCTGGAGTCCAGAGAACAGCTGAATCACTTTAGAAAGCTAATTTATGAAAATGCTGGAAAATGCCACAGGCCAGAGGGTCACTTATTATGTGTACTGTAGGGTTTATAAAAGCAAACAGTATTTAAGAATAAAAGTGAAAAAAAAAATTGACAGTATATCTATGATTTTGATAGAAAAATTAGGTAGGATATCAAGATGTATTAGAAAAATTAGTACTCTATTCTTTCTTATTTTATTTTAAAAATCTAAATTGCTGGTAAAATGAATTACTGTAACATCTATTGATTTGAGGCTCAACTGAAATTTTTTAAATGTAAAAATTAAATGGTTATTCACTCAAATATCATTTATTTGCATAAAGATAAAGCAAGCTGTCAGTTCATCTGAGTGGGGATTTCCTATTACTTGTCTGCTTGGATATAGTTTCTGAAGACATTTTCAAAACAAAACTTTTTCTTTTAAAACAACATTATTATTAAAAATTACCAAGACACTAAGGATGAAAAAGAGGTTTAAATATTGTCACATTTCTTTGTGGAATATAAGGCCAAGCACATTGGACTTGCTTAGGTCCTGTGTGCACAGAAGTGCTGCTGGGTGATTGCAGACTGCTCTTGTGATTCTCTCCTCCTTCACATACTGTGCAAGAAGGATTGAAAATGCTCAGATTTTACATGGGAAATATAGAATTTATTCTTTTGGGTCTGCTACTTCATATTTTACAATCTCAAAGCACTAGAAAAAGCAATATGAAGCCCCTGGGTGTATGCAGCCACTTTGTTTAGTATTGCAAACATAACGGCTGCCACAGTAGTGACACTGCTGAGCAGCCAGTATTTCTTTCTCACTGGGTTCTTGGGAGGCTTGTTGATGAGCATAAACACACTTATTAAAAAGTGCACAAAATTGGTGTGCACTTTGGTCACACCATTCATACACCAGTAAAATGGGGGTAGTAGGTTCATAATTAGGTTACAGAGGTCATTGCTGGATGTTCTGTTGTTTCCATATACTGTGTAAGGGATTACTATTTGGAGTTATTGTGCAATTCTTGATAGTTACTGAAGGTAAGATTGCTACTTTTTCAACATCTGAGTGAAATTAGAGACACATTTTCTATACATTAATGAATGCAGGTTTCAAAAAGTGCCAGTTCAGAAGAGAATTTTATTTCTGATCTCATGCAATTTCTTGTACAGTTTCTGATAGTGTCCTAAAATCCTGCTGTTGAAAATACAGAAAAAAACAAGTGTCATAAAAGAAGAGAAGCTGGAATTGACTTAATCCAAATAACAGTAACTAACTCACTGACTGCTAATACCAAACTGTAATACTGTACCTGCAAGGAACTTCAGGCAGCAGTGCCATTTCACACATTAAAAACCTCAGGCAAACTTTCCCTCTTGCTCCTCTCCATGCCATTCCACTTGATGACATGTTGAGCCTTTGTTCTCTCAAATCATGATTGACTTGACTCACTTTAGTCAAGTTTAGGGGGGCATATGATATAATGTCTTATGCTTCCACGTTTAAACTTTAATGCAGCAAATTTGTCAGGATCTGAAATGACCCTCCTCTGAAATGAACTGAATAATCAGGCTGAGGGAGTAACGGATAAATGGGATGCACTGCTACTTCCCTGGGACAGTCTCCAACACCCAGAATCAGCAAACACAGTGGTGTCTGTGAAAGCTGTCTGGTGAGATATGCAAATTGTATATGATCTAGAGATAGATGGTTCAGCTCTGGAGAAAAGCATATGGAAGCAGTGAAGTATATCGGGAAAACTGCAGTGATTTGTTATGTTGCATTTGCTCCCTTTCTTTGGGCAGATGGGTGATCTTGCTCTGTGCCGTCTGAGCAGCAGAGCTTGGCACTGCAGATGGCCAGTGTTGATTCTGTCCTGCTCATCTCACCTGCGCCGTACACTTTGCATCAAAGCAGCTCAGAGAAGTTTGCAACAATAATATGTATAGCTCAAAGTTGCCAGGCATTAACAGTTATGAGTTTTCCAGTGTTGTAAAAATGAATCTGGTTAAAAATAATGAAAACAGCCACACATTAGTAAACTGGGTGGCTTTTTGGATGGGCCCATTAGGTAGAGAGAAAGCTAAACCATGTGACATTATCTTGCTTTTAGGTACTCAAGCCAGTGTTGGTCACTGTAGACAAATCCGTTGTCTGCCTGGGCTGACTGACTCTTGTGAATGGCTATGACGCCATCACCACCATGTCTGGAACTGCTGAGATGTCCAATGCATTGGTTCCCTGGACTTTCTAATCCAGAGGGTGAAAGCCAGTAAGTATTTTCGGAGTATTCCTATGACAGAGGAAAGGAGGGCATGTGTTTATGTGTCTTGAGGAGTCTTGAGAGGTTTTGAGAGACATACCAAGCAGAGCTTCTACCTTAGTCTTCAGAGATAGCTGGCTTTGATAGAATGGTACCATGCCAGAACTAACAAGCCTTCTCTTTCAGTTTACGCATATCACCACTCTACTATAGCTTCACTCTTGCCAGCTGCAAAGTGGGGAATCTCTGCTAATTGGGGAATGGGCTCCATCCCCTTTAGCCATCATTTGCTCAATCAGGTTGTAGGACTCCCCGCACGAGGCTGCAGATTCATTTGTGCAGCAAAGAGGTATTGCTTCTAGGAATGAATAATGATTATGATCCACTCTGGATTTTACTCCCTAAGCTCCCAACTGTCAAGTGAAGGTTTTATCTACATAGTAGTCCCATTGCAAATATACGTACATTGCTTATTATCCAGCATTCCAATACTATGGTAGCCTCCAACAAGCAGAAGCAATGCTGCTTCTGAATTTGTTCAGAATACCACTTCTTAGGTCTGTGTGACTTCAAGTAATTACTGACATGCAGGATCACATACCAGCTTTAGGCTTTTAAGAGAGTTTTTGATAGCTAATTTCACCACTACCTGGCAAATCCTTCCTCTCTCCTGGCATTACACTGATCCAAGCTCAAAGCAAACAGAATAGGCTATAATGTCATGACAATTTCAGATGTGATTATAGGCTATAAATAACTTAGTAAAGGGTTATCACAGACTCTCTAGGCTGATGGACAGAAGTAGTTACGGCTAACAGGAGCTGGGAAAGAATGTAATTCCTTAATTTAAATGTAGAGCAAGTTTAGAGTCAATGAATGCATTTGTGATGGATGTGCAAGCCAACTCCAGTGGGGACATAAAGCCAAAGTTGTTAATTGCATTTTAGTCGCCAGATGGAAAATGGATGTAAATATTTGACAGTAGTGCAGTGCAACTTCTGTTAAGTGTCAGTTTATATGATTTGGGCACTCATCAGTTTTTTAGAACAAATCATTTGCATATGAAGGCAAACAAAAGTGAGGAAGATTTGACAGGATTCAGCAGGATTAAAATTAAGCATCTCGGTCATCAGCTTTAGTTTCCGTCACAGCACTCTCTTATGTTTTTCGGACAAGCTTAGGTATAAGAGCTATCCATTCCCTGCCATCTGTGGAGGTTATGCTTCCTTGAGTCAGAAGCTTACTCTGAGCCTAACAGAGCTTCAGATAAGTAACTGCAAATCTTCTGGGCTAGATTCTGACAAATAACCTGTTCAACTATTTACAGAAATAACTGAGGGTTTTTCTATTTTGTGGAAGTGTCATTCCTATTAGTAGTGAAGGAAGACTTAGGTGCCACTTTGGTTATGGTTTTTGTATGAAAGTCTCTTGCCAATACCATAGTGAAGGAGGATGTATTGCAGACCTAGAAAACTCCTGTAAAGTCCTTTCTGATAATTGTAAAGTGATTCAAAGTGACTGTAGGATCAGAAATGTGTGTCTAGTTTTGTACTGGAAGAAAAGTAAGGCTTGGTTACAAGTGTGATTAATGTTAGAACAAAAATTCAAGATGGAAAGAAAGCCAAGAATATTGCCGGGACATTTCTTAGGCTTTAGTCAGCTCTTTGGTGGGGATTTGTTTTTTTGGTGGTTTTTTGGGGTTTTTTTTCTAATTTCCTTTTGGTTTTGGCATGATGTTTGTAAATTGCATAATGTTCCCAGGTATTAATAAAGAAAAATTAATCAGTAAATTAATTTTGGGGCTTCCAAGAACCAGAAAACTCACAGCATTTAGAATTCTCTGTGGTCTGTGTAAATACATTTTACATGCTTATACCTAAGGTTCAGGCCAGGTTTCACTGGAGCTAAAAGAAATTAGTGGAAGTGCTGTTATTGGAGACAGCAGTTCTGAATATCTGAGTGTGGTCACTCAGAAGACCTTCTAGGCTGAATAGAATTCATACTTCTTCTAGTGTTTTACATTTCTTTAATGTAAAAACTATGAAAGTGCTAAAAGTTCACACCCTAGTCTTGCTAATCTTGTTATCTCTGTGGTGATAGGTCTTGCTACTTGCTGATCATGTTACCTCTGCAAAGAATCCGGTTAAACAATTGGAAGAACCTTTTTCATCAGTGATAGAGACTGGTACAAAGATTCACCCACCCTGAGGGTTTCCCTCAGGCTTGTCTCCCCAGGCTTTTATACATGCATGAGGAGACAAGCATTTTCCTTTGTTGGCATTTTCTGTGTCCATTTAATTTAATGGAATTCTACTATATTACATTCTCAGAGGAAACAATGTGCTAATAATGGATCAGATCCAAATCACTGTAATAACCATGTGATTCTCCCTTCCCACTCTCTGAAATTTTATTGCATTTTGAAAGAAAGCATCACTTGACTCACAGCATATTCAGAACAACAACAATTCACAATGCGGGCAAAACTACTTGAGGAATAAGTTGGTGTTTTTTTCCCCTGTGTGGACAGCTTTTACTTACCCCTCTCTCTGTGGCTTCTTCCATGATTAGCTGTTGTGTTTTGGAGGTTCCCTTAATTGTAATCCATAAAACCATTCCCGTGCATGAACAGTTCTACTCTGCCAAGCCAGTCAAAAGAAAAGATTTGAAATTAATGTTTTATTGATCCTGCAACTCTCCAGCAATGTCATACTGAAAGTAACTTCAAGACGGGCAAGACTTAATTTGCTATCCACTTGTTTTATAGCCATGTTTTATGCGACGAACAAGCAATTCTTTTTCTGGAGCCTGCACTAGGTTTCCCTTTGTCAATCAATGATAATTCCAAATCACTGATGTATGCAGTTCAGCATAACTTAATCAATGCTTGCTTTAAGTTAAATATTTTTTAAAAAGAATTTTAGAAGCATAATTATCCTCCATTGCTACCAAATGTATGCTGACACAAAAGGTGCAAGAATGCTGTCTTCATTTGCACTGCTAATGGTCATGCTAATTTGATTTCTGTGCAGCAGATGTGTGCTCATGCAAGGATCCATGTGTAGACCCTCTGGACACGTTTTCAGGGTCTGGCAGCTTGGTACACTGCCTTTTCCCATCATTTCATTATGTGATCTGTGCCTGCTGCTAAACAGACATCACGAAACAATTTCCTGGGAACATACATGTCTCCTATAATTACCTCTGAGTAAACTTATGCTTTGAATGTGAATATGAACTGCAGGATTGTTTGATGCAGTTACAAAGCTTTCTAAATAGTTTTAATATTTGTAGCAGTCTTAAAAAGGGAAGTCCAGCTTGTTTAGTGAGGCATGCCTTGCATGGTTTATTTACCCCACAGACACCAGCTACCTCTGCAGTTTATCAGGTGAAAAAATATTTCTCTGAAGAACATGAACCCACTGTATTCTTTATTATGCAGCTTGTATACAAGCTCATAGTCTGCAAACCAGCATTCAGGTGCCTTAGCAGTGTGTTTCAGACACTGCTTGTCACACAGACTAATCTGGAGGCAAGCAGCTCATGGCCTAAAGGCAGTAGGACAGGCATGAAACTTTCCTGTTCTGAGCACAAGCTGCAAGGGCTTGTGACCATTAATGGTCAGTTACTGACCATTTCCTCTGCCACAAGCAGTAATATGGATTAAAAAAATAAAATAAAATGAGGCTGTGTTTTATGCTTTGTCTGGAAGTCATGACTTACCTAAGGAGAGATGAATATAGCAGTGTGCAATCACTTCACATCACCAGAGTGACTCCAAAGTTAGGTCCTCCTCTGTCTGTGAGGCTCCTGCTCTTGGCAGTGCTCAGAATATCTTTTATAACTTTGCTAGGCAAAAGATGTCACTGGACCTACCTCCAGTCGCTGGCCTTCGACAGGCAGCAGGACAACCCTTGGCAGAGCCAGGGTGATTTGCCTGATTCCCGTGATGTTCCTGCAGCAGTTGAGTCACCTGCTTCGTGAGCACTGCAGTCTGACGGGCTGACATGCCTAGCTGCTGCTGGCACACTGCTCTCTGATAGCTTCTGGTAGAGCTGCAGGTATCACTTACAATCTGTGACGACTTGGGTCATTTAGGCTTTCTGCTCTTTGCCTCTGTCTGTTCACTTCTTCTATGAAAGGAGCTCACTGAAGATGCGTGGCAGGATGGGCTCCCAGCTGAAATCTCTCTAACTCTCATGTTCAGAAAGCTGTGAAAATTGTCCAGTTCATCCACATGTGGTCCTTACTGTCTGTCTACACTTCTGTATGGAAGTGCTTTTGCGCTTTGGGTGAAGAGGGGCTTCTCTGCCAAACTAATTATTGATAGCCTGGTGAGGTGTTACAATGAGTGTGACCTGTAAGTTGAAAGCCATAGATGATTATGTTAGTTTAAACCTTTTCAATATAGTCTGGCTCTGAGTCTACAAGTGCAGACTTACATCCAAGGACAGGCAGGGGCTGCACCACCTCTTTCCCTTGTTTGATTATGTGGCTCACCACTGCTGCTAATGAATTACATTCACAGCTATTCCCAGCTGCTATTAGTTATAGCTTAGTCTCATTAGATGCTTACTATAAGTGTAGGCAGGGAAAAAAAGACAAAAAAAAAAAAAAAGGCAATTTGTTATCAGATATAATATTTTTGCCTCATAAAACCTTCTCGATTATTAACTTTAGGTTAGTCAATAAAGTGTTCTGATGCTATAGTGTAAGTAGAAATGTGGCATCCAGGGTAATATGAGACAGTACACGTGCACAGCAGACATTCTCATCTCTAAAACATCATTGTATTCCTACTACAAGAAAAATAAGTTAATTTTCATACAAACTCGAAGAAATGCTGATTCTTATCAAGCTTTGAGCAATTTAATGTGTTTGAAGTTCTGTTGGCACTGCTTCTGCCTTAATGAAAGACAAATTTTCTGCAAGATAGACAGATCTGAAAGGCTGGTACTCCTGGCTGTGTATTTCCTTCCAAATTAAGGTTACGTGTCTTGAAGAGAATAAACAGACTTTGCATAGAATTCAAGGTTGTTTATATAAATTTATGTAGTAATGTAATAATGAACAGTTATTAATAGGGCCATCTAAACTAAACTGAGAGGTGTGATCCACTGTCATTGTGAAATGAGCTCTGAGATGGGAGGTTGTGTCACTGGATAATACAGTGGGGTAAAGTAGGGTTTAACCTCCATCCATAAACAAAAAAAGGTAAACCTTGTGTTCATAACAGGTTACCTGGGAAGCCTTTTAGGGTTCAGGCATAAAGCACTGAGCTGTGTTTATGTTGGGATCCTAAAGCAGTTTTGACGATCACAAGGTGAGGAGTCAGACTGAGTAAAAGCATGATTCATACAAACCTAAAAAGTAATACTAAACTCCATCATAATCCTAGTTGTAGTTTCTAGCTGGCCCAGAAGAGGTATGGGGCAAAACCACATCTGGGGAAAAGAAACGGGGTGCAAAGGCCCGAGCTAGAGTTGGAGCTTGAGTTCACATTGCTCCAAAGTAAAGGGGAGTGCCTGCAAGAAGAAATGCTGTCCTGTGTTTCAGCTGGCAGTTTGGTAGCAGGATAGGAAATGCCACTGTGAAAGGATGGAGGTGAGATTGGGATACATGTTGAGACAAGGCTAATTGTTTCAGACTTACTCAAGAAATGATGCTGAATTCCGTTTCTGAGCCACCTTTTGTTCTGGGGCTTAAATGCAAGGTTAGGGAAAAGATTAGTATTAGTGCTGCGGTACAAGCTGGGATTTGCTTCTGTTACTGCCAGTAAGTGTTGCTGACAAGCTGATTACACAGAGGTGGCCAGACTATGTTGGGTGTCAGTGCCAGTTTGTGTCACTGTGATGTTCAGTACATGTAGGACTGGATGGTGTCACTAGGTTAGGGGAAACTCTGGGCTTGTATTTACAATTACAGTGATTCTACAGATGAAAGGGTGGAAAAACTCAAGATGCAAACCTGTTTAAACTGATGCGGATTGTCCTGCACAAATACAGAAATAGAATTTATCAGTGATGGGTATTTTTCAGGAGGCTGAGCTAGAACTGCAGGTAAACACTTCTGAAATATAATTTTCTTCTTTGAATTTGCTTGGATGTTGGCAAATACAGCAGTAGCACAGATGCTACCGATGTGCACAGAACACACTGACCTTTCAGCAGTTTGCCTGTGTGTCAAGCATTGTATCATTCTGGGCCCTGGGGAATCCCAGGATTCTGGAAGCAAACCCAAGTAAAAGTATAAAAAAAATCAATGCTTTTGATTTCAAAGAACAGCAAAGACATGAGTCAGTCACAGAAACGTCATTCCTTACTGCCCTCCCTGTCATGTTCAGCCATAATTTCATTGGAAATCAATTTTAAGTGCTATCCTAGTGGAGCTTCTTCTATTTTTCCAAGTCCTTTGATTTCTTTTTTCTTCATGCAAGCTTTAAAAAGAAAAACAAAGTTGGTGGCTGACCAGTGGCAATTGATGAGTTAATTGAATACCTGGCTTTGGGAGGAAGCTACCAGGCAAAAAATGCAGCTAACTATTGCCTGACCACTGGAGAAACTTCCAGCCTGCTGGTATCTGGCAATGGAGCTGCACAACCCTTGGGAATAGCTGTTTCTTATACTAAGGATACCTGAAACTAAAATAAAAGGTGTTGTCAAAATCTGCTGTACATTACATGTTTTCTGTAAATGTAAGTTATAGTAGATTTTGGTCTGTAATGCACCACTCTGATTATACATTTGTCAGGGTTCAACCCCATCCATCAGTTAAGCACCACACAGCTGCTTGCTCACTCCCCCACGCAGTGGGATGGGGAGAGGATCAGAAGAGTAAAAGTGAGAAAACTCATGAGTTGAGATAAAGACAGTTTAATAGGTAAAGAAAAAGCGACATGCACGAGCAGAGCAAAACAAAGAATTAATTCACTATTTCCCATTGGCAGGCTTGTGTTCAGCCATCTCCAGGTAAGCAGGGCTCCATCATGTGTAATGGTTACTTGGAAGACAAATGCCATCACCCTGAATGTCTCCTTTTCCTTCTTCTCCCAGGTTTATATACCGAGCATAACCCATATGGTCATTTGGGGTCAGCTGTTCTGGCTGTGTCGCTTTTCAACTTCTTGTGCACCTCCAGCCTCCTCACTGGTTTGTGGATGTGAGAAGCACAAAGGGTGTTGACTCTGTGTAAGCACTGCTCAGCAACAACTAAACCATGCCCAAATTATCAATACTGTTTTCAGCACAAATCCAAACAAATCCAAAACAGCCCATGCGAGCTACTATGAAGAAAATGAACTCCAGCCAAAACCAGCACAATGAAGGAAGGTCTTGTGGCTGAATCATAGAACTGAAAGTCAAAAGACCTAGGGTTTCATCTATACCACAATGTTCCAAATTACAGAATAAAAATATTTGAGGTATGAGGTGAAGGTACCATATTTTGTAAAGATCATCTTAGAAATAAATGCTTTTTCTGGGTCCTCTAACGTTGCATGCCTACAACCATCTCAGCTTTTGAGCCCTGGTGTGAGATAGTTCACTTTCTTACCTGAAAGCAGGTACTTTTCCCTACTTTCGCTCTGATGTGCACAGAGAAAAAGAAAAAGCATCAAAACAAATGCATATAATCTGCAGCAGTTTCTATTAGACTGTGGTTTTGCTTCGTTAGAATCTGTTAGATTTAATCACGTTTTGGGAAGCTGAAGAGTCACTGCACTTGCAATGAGTGGGTTTTTGTGGGTGAAATTATTGTCTCTTATTATATCATATGCACATTGAGCATTATGTGAAGTAGCTCTGCCTTAGTTTGCTTTATCAGCAATCATTAAAAGTAAAAATTAAATATAGAAGGGAGTCATCATGTACATGGGAGTGTAAGGTTTTATCGATAGACAGAGGGGTGATGCCTATTTGGTGTTTGCCTTTACTAAGTAATACAAAGCCTGCTTGCCAAGGACAAGCCCCAAAGGAATCATAAATCTACGCATTTGCTTGTTTAAATTATTATCAGAAAGGGCCACTCTGGTCACTGATAGGTGAAATGAGAAAGGACAGTACTTCATTCCTCAAAGATCTGCCAGGCAGAAGGACTATTATTATCAGCCACACTACTTTGAAGCACTGCAGAGGGCATACTGCTCAGAAGTGTGGTGTCAGGGGGAGAAGGGATGTTCTTAGACCTGTGTAATGAAGCACTTATTTTCTGCTGACCTTGGCTATGTCTCCAGAGGTTTGCCTTACACAGCACATGACATTCTAGTTTAAAAAAATTTTCTTAGCAAAGACTATTGATGACTTGAGGCTCTTTGTTCATTTGACTGCTACAGAAATGAACATGTTCTGGAAGCTGGTAATATGAGAAAATGTTTGTGTTTGCCCAGAAGAGATGATTTTGAAGAACAAATTAAACCTGACCACTTTACCTTCAGTGCTGGTGGAAAGAAAAGATAGTGCCTTATGCTTTTAACATTAATTTAAACATAGCCTAGATGGCACAGAAATAGCCTGGATGGCTTTTCTGGTATAGTGTAAAGAAGCAATCTCTTTGACTTTGTATCTCTGTGAAGGATTGGGTGAAGATTAGGAGAACCTCACTGTGTAGAACTAAGGTGTGTGGGAGCAGAGCTCCAGGGAAGCTGAATTTTAGGGCAAGTTCAGTGATGAGTCTGTGGAAATTCTACTTCTCCAGCTAGCTTGGCCAACATCACCTGCTGGGATCCTTGAGGAGGGAACTGGTGCATTTAGCATCCCTTACAGTGTGTGTTGGTTACCCACTGCTGTAAAGTGCACTGCTGGAGTACAGGAAGCTCTCAAGGTGAGTATTGTGTTAACCAGCTGAACTGTCAAGGCAGACTGACAGGATCAACACTCATAACCTACTTTACTTTGCACAGGTCCATAACATAAGCACCAGTGAGCTTAAGCAGCTCCTTGAATTTGCATATTTACAGTTGTATATGTTTCACTATTGCAATAGTGTAAGTGGGTTTTGTGGAGTCTGACTGAATGGCAGCTTGGATGGCCTCTAACTGACAAAATACATTTACAGCAAAGGATTCCTTCAATATGTTTTACTATTTGCATATTTTAACTGGGGCAGATGAAAGTACATTGCTCCTTGGGAAAGAAAAAATTGCTCATGACAGGAATACTAAAAAACCACAAGTACTTATCTATTCCCACTGAAGAATGTAATATGGGTCACCCTCTGTCAGAGGAAATCAAAATTGTGCAAGGAAAAAGGAAACTGTATTTAAAAAGGAGCTATATTCTACATTTTCTTCGTATCACTGAAGCATACTGACAGAGACGTAGTGTGATCTCTGATCGTCTAACAAGGATGAGTGGAATTAAATTATATTGCTCCTGGAGCTGTTTTATTCCTCTCAGCATACTCACTCACTGGGGAAACTGAGGAATGGTTACAGGCTGGGTGAACTAGAGGGTTTTCTAACACCTGCACGTGCAGAAACCAGTATTTTTCTCTTTGAGTTATATTCTGGTTATATTCCCCTGTAGGAGGGGCAGAAAAGTAACTGAAGTTTGGTCAAAGTTACATTACAAATTTGTCATTGACAAAAGGTGCTTTTCATTTACACAGACTTATCGCTGCAAGTTTTTGGTGACTCAGCGAGCTGAGGAGTTTGGCTGTCAAATAAAATAGTCTCTCGTGGCACAATGCCAGAGTTCAGTGTGCTTTCACTTAGTGTTACCAGAAACTGAAAGTCAATAAAATTTATAGCAGCAAAATTTTCCAGCAGGTCTACGACCTTGCTAGAGAAAGTTGTGCATTCAGCAGTGCCAGCAACTGTCTCTCACTGTTCAGAGGCTGACTCCTTGCTGTGGTTTGTGTCTAGGCTATCTTTTGTACAGGAGGAAAAGGATGGAGTTCCATGATGTTTTAAAATCTAGTCTTATGACATGGTGTGATTTAAACTAGATTATATGCGATAAAATTGCTATGTAATGAATCAGTCTTTCCACCTTGCTTTATCAAGAAGTGGAAGGCAACACTCTCCACAGAACATTGAAAAGGGATAATTTTCCTTTCTGATGGGGGAAGTAAGAAGGAGCTTCAGGGGGCAGAAATCTGGATTATTTTTCTGGTTGTTCTGCATATTGCTTTCTAGCTGGAAAGAGTTCTGTTACTTTATTATAAGCTCAGTCCTTCAGTTCATGAAGGCATTTGCCAAATATTATGAAAATATTCTGGAGAACTAAAACCAAATGTAAATTCAAGAAATCCTATTCACAGGTTGCACAGCACATATTTTCACTTCAACACTCTGATGAAACAGACTGCATGTCGTTGATTCAGGCTTCACGACATTGGCGAGAACTCACTGATGGCATTTATAGAATCATAGAATTGTTAGGGTTGGAAAGGACCTTAAGATCATCCAGTTCCAACCCCCCTGCCATGGACAGGGACACCTCACACTAAATCATGGCACCCAAGACTGTTCAACCTGCCCTTGAACACCACCAGGAGTGGAGCACTCACAATTTCCTTG